>NW_026493206.1:0-21588 GCF_026875155.1 Cherax quadricarinatus
GTCAGTTGCTTCATGCATCACCTGAGGCTGATTGCTGAATTAAAAATCTTGAAGAATACAAGGGCACAATACCGTGTCTGGAACAATACAACAATAACCCGATGTTGGAGAGTGAAACTTTATGACGTTTCGGTCCGACTTGGGTCATTAACTAGTCCAAGTCAGACCGAAGCTTCGTCATAAGTTGCCTTCTCTTACGTGTTTGTTTTTCTTGTGAATCAAACATATTTTTCAACTTTTGTTTTATCATGTAGGTATTTGTGACCTATATTTTTATTCTTATTGGAAGTATGTGAAGAGTTACGCAGCAGATGAGAATCGAGACTGGCCCATGGCCGGGCTCCGAGAGTAGAAAATCTCTGGGAACTCATCAAAGGTAAGCGCCACCGCGGCCAGAATTCAGGTTCCTGAACCAGTTGATTCCTTAATGTTCCATGTGTTTATAAGAACATGTTGATACTGTTCTGCATCAGTAAGTTGTCTCAGAGCCAGTGTGTGATGCTGCTTGTGTTTTTCTGCCCAGCTATTATTTGTGTGCCAGATTACTGTTTATTTTATTTCAGACTTCTGATTATCCATGCATAGTTAAGAGCAGAGCTATGGGTATGAACTGCATTGAGTGAATAGTCTAAGACGGACCGAAACGTCGTCATAATCTTCTCTCTCCTGTGTGCAGGTTATTTGTGTATTGTTCCAGTCACGGTTTTGTCTTTTTTAATCTTCAACTTTCAGCTCGTCTTATAATTTCGTAGGTTTCCAGAGGTTGACACTTGATGCCCTGCAGTTCTTCGGTTAGAGTAACATACACCACTGAAGATGCGTGTTTATAGTTGTTGGGATCATTGTCCTTACGGCTCGGTCAGGTATGTAGATGATTCATATATTTACTTGCAGATATTTGTGAGGAATTTAAACAATGCCTGTTATGTCACTCATAAATTGTACTTGACATGTGACCTGATAAAATTTTCACTGCAGTACCATGCTCAGCGTGCTGAGTCAGGCGTCAGGTCACATGAGGTGATATCTCAGCCTTATAAAACTTCTTCTGTTGTTTTATTTTTTAGCTCCTTGATAATGTGAGAAACATGAATGTGCTTGGAAATTCGCTATTTTTTTCAGGTGTTATTTTGCATATTGTGATGTCACCTGTTTACTCTGTTCCTATTACGTGTATTTGCGCGTGACAGTTCGAGGCGAATTAAAACCAGATCTTTCTTGTACGTGTACAATACCTGCAGTGTCTTTTCTCAGACTATATTTCATGTCTGACTCTGTTTTCCTCCTTCTGTTCTCACGACGTTGTGCTTAAGTGGGAAGGAAAAGAAAGTAAATATCGCTCATTTTTTTCAGACTTGGTGGCTTTTCAGCACCTCTGAGACATTAGTAGTACCCGAGTGAGCGTATGTAGCGCCATCTGTTGAGCGTGTTTGTGGTTGAAGGTGTCTCCCGGATCGTCTGTCGTTGTTTATTTTTCGCATCTTGATAGTATTATCTTCACCTGGTGTTTGTCTTGAGGGAAGTTTGGCACTGAGCCACCACAACTTCTCTCCTGACAAGCTTAGGTAATCTTTCAAAGGAACTTATGTGGTGTGTGGCCTTGTTTCATCTTTCATTTAAACTTAGTGTTTTATGGTCACAAGTACTTCATTTAACTTTAAAGCTTTAAAATAAATTCTGTTTTCATTCTATCTCACCTTCCGTGACTAAGTAGCTCAGACCATCTGATAATCTCTGTGTTTCTTTATCATCCGTATCTGTGGTCTCTCAACTACAAAGGAAGCTTGTGCAGTTGGAGCTGAAAAAAATGGAGAGTTAAATTCTGTAAGGAGTAATATATCTTAGAAGATAATGAAGACAACTAACACACCCACACTTTCCTTTCTGGGAGACTCGCGTTTTACATCTGTCTACTGGACTGTGTTGGCAACACACTGATATTTGTGACAACATTAACGAATCCATGAGTTTCATGGCTGCATCATGAGATACCAACACACAGCTTGTGTTGTCATGACTCACGAAATCGTGATAACACGATTGCAAACAAACCACGGAACGGGTGTGGTTTTAACCCATGGGAAGTGAGTCGTAAAACTCCAGGCCAGTGCGTTAACCACTGGGCCAGCTGGCTACAATAAAATTAATCCAACTGGGTATATTTATACACCATAGGGAGGTTAGCACTGGCCACCTCTGTGACCATAAATGCCTTTGAGTTTATTTTTCCGCTCTACTGGCAAGACAGTGATTGAATGAATGATAGTAAATGTGTTTCCTCTTTTTCGGGTCACCCTGCCTCGGTGGGAGACGACCAGCGTGTTAAAAAAAATGGATCCAAGTACTGATCCTCGGGAATCCACTCTTCATCCAGGTACTGATAGTCATCCATGCTCTGTATGATAGTCATCCGTGCTCTGTATGATAGTCATCCGTGCTCTGTATGATAGTCATCAATGATCTGTATGATATTTTAATTTATCATTATCCTGGTCTCAGACCGGGCCGCGGGGGCGTTGAGCCCCGAAACCTTCTCCAGGTAAACCTGTACGTTTTATCCTCCTATTATTCCTCTATCCACTATCTCTTATCCTTACCCCCTGACTTCTGTACTGGTATTATATTCACTGTATTATCCTGTTATTCCTATATCCACTGTATTATCCTGGTATTCCTGTATCCACTGTATTATCCTGGTATTCCTATATCCACTGTATTATCCTGGTATTCCTATATCCACTATTATCCTGGAAATTCCATATCCACTGTTTTAAATCCTGGTATTCCTATATCCACTGTATTATCCTGGTATTCCTATATCCACTGTATTATCCTGGTATTCCTATATCCACTGTATTATCTTGGTATTCCTATATCCACTGTATTATCCTGGTATTCCTATATCCACTGTATTATCCAGGTGTGAAGGCTTACTCAGCTCTGTAATAACTTCAGACAGTATTACCAAAGCTGGCTCCTCCTCAGGAAAATTAATGAATAGAAAACGAAATAATTAACAAAGATAAACACTTTATTATTTATTAAAGCAAACATAAAACAATAAAAAATGACAGGTACATCCTATTTGAAAGAAAAATGAAAAATTAAATGAATAAAATAACATTTGAACTCAACGCTGATATATATATATTGGGGTGTCTGGTGTTGGTGACACTTCGTGTTGCTGAAAATCTTAAACCCTTTGCTGAGGGGGGGGGGGGTCGCAGGTGTTGACCACCACCGGCTATTTCTTCACAGAGTATCGCCGTGAGTATTCTATCCCGATGACAGGAAAGCAGGTTCTTTAACCGCCTGCAATGATGTGGGGTTACGTCCTGCAATTTCATACAGGTGCACAGGAAAATAAATCCAAAATGGGACGTTCTCTAGGACGTTAGTCCGTCTCCATCATTTTGCTCGTTGATTGGCAGGTAACACTCTGTCATCCAAGAGTAGTGTTGGGAGCTTTTGAGCCCTAGTAAATTACTGTTTGGACCAGAGCCCCACACGTCACCTTTCGGGGGGGGGGGGAAGGGGGGGAAGGATAGGGGGAGCTAGACTGACCCTACCTTAACAAGCAGCCGGCAGTCAAACTATCACTTCAGGGGTGGGGGGAAAAAAGGCCAGAATAGCGGGAGCTTGATTTACCCTACCTAAAGTAGCCGGGCAATGAAACTGTTGTTACAAATATACTCCTCGCTACTCCTATCTATTGAACTTTTCCCTCGCACTCCCCCATACCAAGACTTGTAGTCAAGGAGTATAAGAAGAATAGGCGAGGAAAAAGTTCTAATATGTGGAAGTCGTGTAAGGCAACAAATCTACTGACTGTCACGACTTAAACCAGAGAAAAAATTGGATAAACCCAAATTGATATACACAATATGGAACTAAAAGCCGGAGTGCCAATGTCCACCTCAGGAGGCGACTGTTGGTTCCCTTAAAAGTTTCTGGGTATATCAAAGGTTTGGGGTTTCAGTTTCTGAAATAAATTCTTTCCCAGCAAATAAAATTTAAGTTTGGAGATACCCCACACAAGGGCCAAACATTCCTTTTCTATGGTGTAGTATCTCGTTTCTGCGGGAAGGAGTTTTCCGGCTTAGAAGCATACAGGGAAGGGAGTACCATCAGGGTATTGTAGTAACACTGCACCTAAGCCAGTTTGGGGGAAACAGCTCTCAAACAAAATGTTTTATTAATATCTGGAAACTTAAGTATAGGGTCTTTCGAAAAGATACTTTTAATCTCATTAAACTTTTCCCGAGCTACGTGGGAAAACTTCAAGAGTTCCTTCACAGACTTA
This sequence comes from Cherax quadricarinatus, assembly GCF_026875155.1. Taxonomy (NCBI): domain Eukaryota; kingdom Metazoa; phylum Arthropoda; class Malacostraca; order Decapoda; family Parastacidae; genus Cherax; species Cherax quadricarinatus. The sequence goes on from NW_026493206.1 coordinate 4,304, forward strand.
TTTAAGGAAGTGGGATAGGATGCCTGTAAGATCATAAGGTTCGGGATAAACCGGCATAAAAATTTACAGAACCAAGAAAGCTACGCATGAGCTTTTTGGTTTAGGGAATTTAAATTCTAATAAAGCTTTGATCTTACTGGGGAGAGGCTGCAGAGAGTTATTAGAAAGAATCGTCCAAGATATCTAATCTTGTTATAACCCAAGGAATCTTTTTCTTCGGTTTGGGCAGTGAGGCCATGTGAGCGAACCTATGCAAAACTGATGTTAATGTTTTGGATATGTTCCCCCCAAACGTGGATGTCATTACGTAAATGTTATCAAAATAAACTGAAACCATTTGGCATATTACCCAAGACCTTTCTCATCATCTCACTAGGTAGCACAGGGCATTACCAAACCGAAGGGCATAGTTCTATATTTGCATCAGTCCTTGGTTTGTGTAGGAAAAGCGGTGTACGCTTAGAAGGGGGATCTAACATTACTTGATGATATCCCCTGTGAAATATCAATCTCTGAAAAGAAGGAAGCGTCATAAAATTTGTGTAGATCGCTATCTATTAAGGCATAGGCTCAGCATCCCACCGATTTAAATAGCATTAAGGCCTCTGAAGCCAATAGCAAGTCAAATATGAATTATCCTCCTTCTTAACCATGACTACTGGTGAGAAATTTATGAAGATACTGAAGGTTTCAATGATCTTTAGTTTAATAATTTGTCTACCTCTCGGTCAAATGCATCCCTAAGTGAACTGGAACTGGTTAAATTTTCGTTTGATAGGATTGTCCGTCACTAAGTCAATCTTATGGACTACCGTGGAGGTAACACCTGGAATTCAGTAAAGACGTCTGAAAAGTTACCCCACACATTGAAGTAGTTCAGCCCTCTTATGGTCATCCAAAGATTCATTAATATTAATTTTGGGTTGCGTCCGATTTGGTCAAGAGTCACCAAGTCATGAAAGTTCTTCATCATAGTCTAAGTTAGAGGTGTCAGTTATGCACACCTTACATTCTTCAGTTGTCTTATCAAGTTCGTGAGGAAAACTAAGTCAGTTATTAAGGCATTTTAAAACCGAATTTCTTCGGTAATATTTTTTAAAGGGAAATGTTGATATTATAAAGCTTAGGTTTCCCCTTGACTTCTATGAGGTAGTCAACTTTCCCACAAATTTTTAATACTTTAATGGACCTTTCCATGCTACTAATAATTTATTTGATTTGATGGGCAAAGTACAAGAACTTCATCCCCTACGTTAAAACTTCTCCTCTGACTTTTGGAGTCAAAATAGGTTTTGTACTGGTCCATTGACAAGCTTAGGTTTTTCGAAACTATGTCAGAGGTCTCCTCAATTTAGATCTAAGGTCAAGGAGAACGGGTAAGAAGACTGAACCTCGGCATTTACCTCCTCATTAGTCCATAAGCCCATGAAGGATGGACAGTGGACCTCTGGCCTGTCCTACCATAGAGAATTTCAAAAGGTGAAAACCCCAAAGAGTCACTGGGAACTTCCCTCATGGCAAACAAAGCACAGGGTAGGTAACGATGCCACTCCTTAGGTTTAAGGGAGCAAAGTTTTCCTTAAAAGGGACTTGAGAATCGAATGCTGGCCTCAATCCTCCCATTACAGCGGGGATGATAGGGTGTGGAGAGAGAGGCTTCACTCCCATAAGTTGGTATGATGTTGCATTAAGCCCAGATGGAATTGTGTCCCCACGGTCAGACAAAATTTCTCTAGGGATGCCCACTCGGGAGAAGATGGACAAAAGGGCTTCAGCCACCTCTGTAGTAGTTATGGTCTTTAAGGGAACGGCTTCAGGGAAACTCGAAGCATAATCAACTAATGTTAATATATATCTATGTCCCCCAGATGAAAGTGAAGATAAAGGACCAACGATGCCAATAGCTACTCTTTCGAAAGGTACCGTAAAGACGGGCATTTTGACCATAGGTACTCGCCTGGTACCTCGGAGGATGACGTTGGGAAACTTTACATGATCTACAATAGGTAGTGACATCTGAGGACATTTTGGGCCAAAAATAGTTTCTCTAATTTTTTTTAAAGGGTTTTACGATGCGAGAAATGTCCAGCCACTGGCGGGTCATGAGCCAAATTTTAAGAACAGTCTCTCTGAAATTGACTTGGAACAACCAAGATGGAGTATCCTGTCTTCTGAATTTAATTTGAGTACTGACTTGTACAAGATACCTTTTATATATTCAAATTTATATGAAAAGTTTTTCCTTTGGATAACTTGATTTTGTTTAGCGGCATTATGGCAATTCTGAAGAGAAGGGCAATTACTTTGGAAATTGACAAAGGAGTCCTTCGATATGTCTAAAGGCTTAAAGTCAGGGAAAATCAAAGGATGGACAGTAGGGGAAGCATGGGCTTTGGTCTGAGCCCTAGTCAAGACATTTAAGGTTCGGAGGTGAATCTTCACTTTCATCTAACAAGTGAACCGGGATCCCACTTCCTCGCTTTCGAGAGTAGCATCACTGGTTTTTAATCCCACATGAATCTCACGAGACATTGTCTTATCTGAACTTTCGAGGGGCTTCTCTCACTCTACAGGAAGAGGATTTGAAACACTTATATCCATCTTTGGTGATGAAAGGTCAACCTCAGAAAGGGAAAAATGGGACCTTTTACATTACCTATTATGCGGAGCAAGAAGTGATGGGAGCTAGTACGCTTCAGACCAACCTGTGAACCATTTAGGGGCCTAATGTAACAACGGAAGGTAGGAAAAGTGTCCGTACAGCCCAAGTAGTCCCGAAAAATATAGCAGAGGAATGAGTTTCTTTAAGGTTAGGGAACAGCTTATCAGAAATGACTATACATGTGCATCCATGTCTCGTAAAATTGGTAGATACATTAAGTCCATTAACTGTTCCTGAAAAGAAGGGTGCTTGGTCATTACAGTCTTTAAACATCTTCCACTTTTTGGACCTTCTTAGAAGGACAATCTGGACGTTATGTCCCTTAACCCCCACACAAATGACAAACAGGGAAAAAAAGAAGTCATTTTTCTTCCACTAGAGGCTTTGATTTCTTAAGGTCTGATGAACCCTTGCCCTTAGGGTTCGATCCCTTTAGGTCTTTATAGAATTGTGAGCCTCAGCATTTCAGGTCAGCAGCCTCAGCAACTTCCTCAGCTTTTAATCAGGTTATCGTTCTCTGATGAATGGGTTTGTATCTGATGGGGAACGCTGTCAGGAACTGTCAGCAACCATGAAGTCTCTAAGAGATTCATAACTGGGGATCAATTCCTGAACACTCTATCCAAAAGTCGAGCAAACGAAAGAGTGTTACCTGTAACTGCTGAAAGTTCTGGCCAAGCTGTAAGGTGGCATACCTGAAATCTTTCCTGTAAGAATTAGTGGTTTTTTGATATGCTTTAAGGATTGCCCTTCTTCAGTAGGGTTTTAATTGCATATATCCTGCGACAAAATTGCATAGATATTCAAAGCTGTACCCGAAAATAACATTCCTAACCTGTTTCCAGTGTCAGCAGGCCATTCCAGAGGGTAGCGGTATTTTCAAACCTGATAAAGTAAGAAGTTTTTGTCTTCCCCCCCTGTGAAGGGAGGTAAATTAGGTGTTGGAATATGTGTACTACTGCACGCTGTTCCATTACTCCTTTATCAATTGCTGTTGTGAGAAAGGTTATCTTTTTATCTCTAATTCAAGGCGAGCTTGTTCGAGCTCGCGATCCTTTGCTCTTTCCCCCAAGTTTTTCTTTAAATTTTAAATTTTTTCTTCACGTACTCTAGCTCTCTCCTCACGATCAAGTCTATCACGCTCCTTTTTGTCTTCTCTCTCTCTTTCTAACTCTCTTGGATTTCTCTCTCAATTCTCTCTCCTTTTTCTCTTCTTTCTCTTTCTAACTGTCTTTATTCTCTCTCAATTCTCTCTCTTTCAAGTCTTTCCTGGATCTTAGCACTAATGAAAGATTTAAATTTTTCCCTGTTATTCCTAACTTCCAGCATTCATCCAAAACTGGTATTCATCCATACTTGCAAGAACAACTTAAACTATCAGGGGAAATGAAACGGGTATTAAAGAAAATGGAGGGTTCAATTCCTGCTCCGCTCAAACTGTAAATAAACCAGAGGGCTCGATCCCTACTTCAATTAAACAATATGTATTAATTAAAACGAAGGGTTCTATGTCGGCTCTGAGCAAACAGTAAGTAGAATGGGGTCACTTGACCATCCAATCTTCTCACCAACAAATCAAGAGTGTCCTATGACAGTTCCCTTGATATAATAAAGACTCAATGAAATAAATTTTTACTGGAAAATCCCCGGGGCCCTAAGTCTAATCCTCCAAAGTGTTTCAAGCTCACAAGAAAGGTGGCAGAATTAACTTATATCCTGCCTGACTTGACTTACAATAAATTGAGACTATAACAATCGCCAAATCTTTTAAATACCTGTACCGTAGTCCTACCATAAAAGAATGATTACTCATGGCTGGTGGTAACCGTCTGTGGTATGCGGCGTTGAAGTTCCAATGTAGATTCGAGATGGAGTTGAATCTTGATTCAGTAAAAGTTTTTTCCTGGCAAGGTCGCCACTTGTGAAGGCTTACTCAGCTCTGTAATAACTTCAGACAGTATTACCAAAGCTGGCTCCTCCTCAGGAAAATTAATGAATAGAAAACGAAATAATTAACAAAGATAAACACTTTTTTTATTTATTAAAGCAAACAATAAAACCCAAAAAAAAATGACAGGTACATCCTATTTGAAAAAAAATGAAAAAATTTAAATGAATAAAATAACATTTGAAAATCAACGCTGATATAATATTAATTGGGGTGTCTGTGTTTGGTGACACTTCGTGTTGCTGAAATCTTAGGGCCCTTGCTGATGGGGGGGGGGGTCGCAGGTGTTGGTGACCACCACCGGCTATTTCTTCACAGAGTAAACGCCGTGAGTATTCTATCCCGATGACAGGAAAGCAGGTTCTTTACCGCTGCAATGATGTGGGTTACGTCCTGCAAATTTCATACAGGTGGCACAGGTAATTAAATCAAATTGGGACGTCCCAGACTTAGTCCGTCTCCATCAGTTTTGCTCGTTGATTGGCGGTGACACTCTGTCATCCAAGAGTAGTGCTGGGAGCTGTGAGTCTATGATTACTGTTGGACCAGAGCCCCACACGTCACCTTTCAGGGGAAGGAGGGGAAGGGATAGCGGGAGCTAGACTGACCCTACCTTAACAAACAGCCGGCAGTCCCAAACTATCACTTCAGGGGTGGGGGAAAAAAGGCCAGAATAGCGGGAGCTTGATTTACCCTACCTTAATGTAGCCGGCAATAGAAACTGTTGTTACTATATACTCCCCCCGCTACTCCCATCTATTGAACTTTTCCCTCACACCAGTATTCCTATATCCACTGTATTTCCCGGTATTCCTATATCCACGGGATTATCCTGGTATTCCTATATCCACTGTATTATCCTGGATTCCTATATCCACTGTATTAATCCTGGGATTCCTATATCCACTGTATTATCCGGTATTCCTATATCCACTGTATTATCCTGGTATTCCATATCCACTGTATTATCCTGGTATTCCTATATCCACTGTATTATCCTGGGATTCCTATATCCACTGTATTATCCTGGTATTCCTATATCCACTGTAAATTTTTCCTGGTATTCCTATATCCACTGTATTATCCTGGTATTCCTATATCCACTGTATTATCCTGGTATTCCTATATCCACTGTATTATCCTGGTTATCCAAAATCCACTGTATTATCCTGGTATTCCTATATCCACTGTTTATCCTGGTATTCCTATATCCACTGTATTATCCTGGTATTCCTATATCCACTGTATTATCCTGGTATTCCTATATCCACTGTATTATCCTGGTATTCCTATATCCACTGTATTATCCTGGTATTCCTATATCCACTGTTTTTATCCTGGTATTCCTATATCCACTGTATTTTCCTGGTATTCCTATAAACCACTGTATTATCCTGGTATTCCTATATCCACTGTATTATCCTGGTATTCCTATATCCACTGTATTATCCTGGTATTCCTATATCCACTGTATTATCCTGGTATTCCTATATCCACTGGTATTATCCTGGTATTCCCATATCCACTGTATTATCCGGTATTCCTATATCCACTGTATTATCCTGGTATCCTATATCCACTGTATTATCCTGGTATTCCCATATCCACTGTATTATCCTGGTATTCCTATATCCACTGTTTATCTGGTATTCCTATATCCACTGTATTATCCTGGTATTCCTATATCCACTGTATTATCCTGGATTCCTATATCCACTGTATTATCCTGGTATTCCTATATCCACTGTATTATCCTGGTATTCCTATAAACCACTGTATTATCCTGGGGATTCCTATATCCACGTAATTTTCCTGGTATTCCTATATCCACTGTATTATCCGGTATTCCTATAAACCACTGTATTATCCCCAGTATTCCTATAAACCACCGTGAGGATTTCAATTGTTACTAATATCTGTTTTTTTTTTTTTACAGCAGATTTTTTTGGTCATAGAATGAATCTGGGTATTCTTATATTTTCCTAATAGTTGCTGGTAGAGAGAGAGAGAGAGAGAGAGAGTGAGAGAGAGAGAGAGAGAGAGAGCTGACCCAGCCTCCTTAATCTAGCATAGTGCAGCAGGTGAAATTCACTTGGTTTTGTCTTCATCTCTCCTACCACACCTGTTTCAACCTGTTAGTCCTTAATCTGTCGTCCCCACTTTCTCTAACACTGTCCAATTTCTTTTAAATCATAGTAAATATTCTTGTTTTTGTCTCGCGTTTTTCTTTCCCCTGGGTCGTGAGGTTCATTTTCCCTCATTGTTGGTCGCCAGCAGCCTGGGTTTGTGAGGTTCATTTTCCCTCATTGTTGGTCGCCAGCAGCCGGTCGTGAGATTCATTATCCCTCATTGTGGTCACCAGCACCCTGGGTCGTGAGGTTCATTTTCCCTCATTGTTGGTCGCCAGCAGCCTGGGTCGTGAGGTTTTATTTTCCCTCATTGTTGGTCGCCAGCAGCCTGGGTCGTGAGATTCATTATCCCTCATTGTTGGTCACCAGCAGCCGGGTCTTGATCATTTTCCCTCATTGTTTGTTCACCACCAGCAGGGGGGTCGTGAGGTTTAGTTTCTCTCATTGTTGGACGCCAGCAGCCGGGTCGTGAGGTTCAGTTTCTCTGTGTTGGTCAACAGCCTGGCTTATTAGGTTTTCAGCTTCAGTAGTGTCAGGAGACTTAGAGTAGGACAATGAGGATATCAGGGTGTAGGAGGAAGCTGGGGTAGTGGGGAGACTGGTTGGCAAACATGGGAGGGGGGAGTCTTGATGAGGAGCCTCTCTCTGTAGAGAAGGGAGGCTGGGGTGCATGAGGGACGACGCTGTGGAGCCGAGGGAGGCTGGAGTGCACGAGGGATCCCGGCTGGGGGTGCTGGAGTGAGGCTGTGGTGCTGGAGTGAGGCTGTGGAAGGGGGAGGCTGGAGTGCAGGAGTGAGGCTGGGGTGCATGAACAAGGCTGGGGTGCAGGAGTGAGGCTAGGGTGCTGGAGGAAGGCTGGGGGAGGCTAGAATTAAGCTGTGGAAGGCTGGGGTGCGAGAGAGAAGCTGGGAGAGTCTGGTATTAGGCTGGGATGAGGGGAAGACAACCTTGTGACAGTCACTTAACGTCTCCCACCTTGACATCACTATTTTCGTCTCCCCTGTTTTGATTGATTTCTTCTCTCTCCGTGGTAATTTAAATTCGTAGCTTATGGGTGTTTCTGGGGAGTTAATTAAACATGAGATCTGTGGGCGTTTCTGGGGAGTTGATTAAACTGATTAGGGAGTGTTTCTGGGGAGGATAATCCAAGTTGTGTCGTGTTTGATGGGGGACATAAGTGGGTGGTGGTAGTGTTTGTGATGGTGTTGGTAGTGGTGATAGCAGTAATAGTGGTAGTAGTGGTGGAAGTGGTAGTGGCAGTAGTGGTGGTAGCAGTGGTAGTAGCAGTGGTAGTGGTGGTAACAGTAGTGAAACGGTAGTGATGTCAAAAGATCTCACCTTTCACGGATTTTAAAAAAATGTTTATAAGCTGATAATGCTTTTCCGCAGCTAAAACTGATAGACTGGATAACTATAAATTTCAAGACTAGAGATGCTGAAGCATTGATGATGCTCGTAAGGTCTGTTGTTCTCTGCAGGCTGAATTACTGCTGTATACTGATGGTCACCTTCAACACAGGCGAGATTGCTGAGCTGGAAAACATAGAGAACTTTCACTACCCATATATACTTTCGTACATCTGAACTACCAGTAATGCTTGAAGTGCTTTCAGCTTTATTCCTTGGAACGTAGACGAGAAAGATGCATCGTAATTTACATCTGGATAATTCAAGATGGACTGGTTCCAAATTTGCGCTCCGAAATCCTTCCGTATGAAAGCAAGATTCTTGGCATATATTGGAAAGTATGTTCAATAAAAAGCATGAGCGTTATGAATTGTTACGCAGAAAGGTGGGACAGCTGGGCGCTAGAGTCCAGCCACCATAACCCCCAGGCCGAGTCAGCGCCCAAGCCGTCACTACTCCACTAAACCCAAACCCCCTTTCTTATTTCCTCACTCATCCCACAGCACCCTGACCATGTTAGAATCTAGGTGAACATACAGGTAAACCATAGAAGAGCCTATGGCTCGAGTTAGCTAAACAAAAGGAGTACACAACTACAAAATTAGCTTAAATACACAGCATCTCCCACCAGGCCAGGAGCTCGGACTCGACCCCCGCAACCTCAACTAGTGAGTACCAGCCTCCATGCCATGCTGACTCCACGTGACTCCTCCCAGCCCCCTTTCCCCGCGTACCCAAACACAGTTGGAAAATAAATACCTAGCAGGAATTTCTTTATAATTACAGTAAGAGTACTTTACACTACTCCCAAAGGCACATGATTTATAAAATTATGCTTTACAATTATAACATTCTACTAATTATGGCACACTTCTCCACTATATGTACATTACATAACATGAGTACATTAAAAAGAAGAACTCATTAGCGTCATTGGTTCTTGACGTGTCGTAGGAAAGAGGAATTACTGACAACTGACTCTTCAAGAGGGAACCTGGTAAGATCCTTAGACGTCATGACTCTTAAATCTCGCACATGGAACTTTAGGTCTATTGAACGATTAGAGTTTCTCCTGTACTCCCTTAGCTTTATTTCCTCCATTCTCCATATTGTCTGAGGCCCAGTGGAAGACTTGAATTATATCGCCAGAATATTTGTGTGTTTTCAAACGGACGCCGTTCTCATAGAGATTTTAGTGGAAATGGCAAAGGATGTTTTGGTGCTATAAATGTTTTTTCCTTGTCAATATCGGAAAAAAAAAACGAGAAACAGAAGTGGGGAGAGTACTTTTGCCTTGAGGTACAGAGCTTTTCACTGTCAGCCTCCAATTTCACTCTGTTTACAAACTACTACTCTGGGTTCTATTAAGAAGTTACTTATCCATCTGCCCACTTTGTACACAATGACACCATGGTCTCAGTACACACTACATCAGCATTCAGCTTGTGTTCCAGAGCATCAAGGACTTCATCGTTAATGATCTAGCAGCTGTGAAAGGCAGGAAGGTACTTAAAGGACAGTCCAAAAATCTGCACATCTCCTATACCTCTCATTCATATATGTTATGGAAAACTTTTTACAGTAAATCCATGAAAAGCAGGAGCGCCGTGGGCACAAAAGACCATTGTATCAATATTCGTGGTCAGACTTTTTAACATCTTGCCAGAAGATATCGAAACACTGCCGGAACTAGAAACGTACCTCCACGAGTGCCAGATAAACCTGGCTGTGGTGTGTGGTGTGTGTGTGTGTGGGGGGGGGCAGTGAGCTGCCAGCAGCAACAGCCTGGTTGACCAGGGAAGCACCAGACATCCTGGGCCCAAAGACCGGGTTTTGGGGGAAAAAATAAAATGTGAACTCATCATCTGGGTATGACTGATTCATCAAACTGTGCTGTTCGCACACGAGGGTTTAAACTTTCTCTCACTTTCTGATTTTCCTGTAGACTGCTCCACTAATTTTTAAACTCTTCACCCCACTTCTTTACTTTTCAGAACTTAAATTTTTCTCTAGTAATATATGACATCAACTATATTTTGGCTAAAGCGTTCTTAAGTTGCGTGAAACATTTCCATAATATATTTTAGTCTCTTGTCTCCTTGGATGTTACTAGTGTTTCATCAACACACACTGACAACTTCGTCTCTCAGACATTTCTAAGGTCTCCTAAGACCCCCCTGGCACATTCCCTTTGTGTAATCTGTCATTCCTAAGGGTTTCCCCCTTTAAAACTTGACACATGGTGTCATCTCTAGGTCCGAGACATTTTTAAGTTTTCTCCCCTAAGAGAGAGACAAGTGGTGGTTTTTTCTCTGCCTCCCCGACGTTCCTAACGGCATTGACATTATAGTTTCTTGTGATAGGAATGTTTCTCAGCTCTTGTTGTGTTTCTCAGCAACACTCGTGTCTGGTACCCACTACTTATCTAGCACATTATCTACTTAAGACTTTGTCCGGCTTCCCTCAGACTTTTTTGTTTCCTTGCTTTTTTTTCGCCTTTCTTGACCATTTGTTCGTTTTTAGTGTTTATTCACCCTTGACACTGTACTCTGGGACTCTTTATTCACCCTGGACACTACTCTGGTACTCTTTATCACCCTGGGTACTGTACTCAGTACTCTTTATTCACCCTTGACCCCGTACCTGGTTTCTTTTTCACCCTTGACACTATACTCTTGTTCTTATCCTCCGGGACCACTGACTCTGGGGTTTTTTTATGCCCCCGGGACACTATCGTTTAAGGGGGGTATTCTTCCTGCACCCGGGTCCCAGACCGCCTCTTTTTAGGGCCCTGTCAACTACTTTGGTATTAGCAACCCACATCCAATTTTGCATCGTATTGGCTGATTAAGAATTGATATAAACTTTAATTTCCCTCTTGAAACGCCAATCTTTGGGAATTACTTTATGTAGAAGGGGGGGTGTTGAAGGCTTGGTTCCTTTACACTTTTTATTTTCCTCGTTACTCCTGCACCCTCTTTTCACTGGGGTATTTTATACCTTCTACCGACCTTTGCTTCAAAAGGAGGTTTTCTTTGCAGATTGGGGAATAATCCCCCTAATTTCAGAGATAAAATTATGTGAACCTTCTCCCTATTTTTCGGGGAGTTCTTTTAAGGAATTTAGATGCTGCAACAATTTATAGTGTTTTGACGGGTTTTATATGAGCTTGAAAGCCGCTCACTTTTCTCCAATTTAAAATTTTCATCTCCAAAAAGGACTTTTAGAGTAAACCTTTTGTTCCACCCTAGAGAGAAAAAATCATTTTAACGGGACTGTCATTGCCTGGTATTTTTTTCAAAGGTTCTCGTAGTTCATCTTATCGTTTTCCTTGACGTGATAATGACATTGTTGTGTTCTCTAAGGTAAGATCATCCGACTTAACACTTTAATCTCTCACATTTACCTGGGCTCTTTTGGTATTTTATCCCTTTTCAAGATTTTAATTCACTTTTTCGAAAGGGCAACTAAAATTTTTGTCCTCGTTGAATTTTATAATTTTTTTCCATGACACACGGAAAACTACATATGTTTGGAGTTTTGCTGGACAACCTCATCTCCATTCTGCACACTGACGTAACTTTCGAATTGAGAAAGGGGGGAGGAAATTTAAAATAAACCGGGGGCAGCTGGCCTCCATAAGAAACAGCCGGTTTTCCAGAAACACTGAGAGCCGGCCCAGGGCCGGGGCCCCGAGAGTAGTGAAATTCTCGAAACTCTTCAAAGGCAAAAAAAGGTAAAGTGGGCAGCAGGGGCCCCCTGGTATAGTAAGCCCGCCCCAGCCCTGATTCCCCGTGCCACCGTTGCGGGTCACCTTGTGTCACCGTTCTTGAGTCACCTGTGCACTTTTGCTTGATTCCCGTGTGTCACCTGTTGTTTGTTTTTACCTTGTGTGTCACCGTTGTTTTGATTCACCTGGGGGTGTGTGTCCCCTTTTTGCTTTATTTTTAGTTAAATAAAAGTTTTTTTACCTGTTAGAAATAGGTTAAATGTTTAAAATTAATTTTTTACAGCATTAATTAATTTTTTGGGCACCCTCGACCTATCTACCTGTGACTACCTGTGACATACCTTACCAGCACGAAATACCCCCCTTTTTGAGCTTGACCTGAGCTTTTTCCCTGAAGCAGTGATAACGGATTTAAAAACGAAAGGGGGTTTTAAAACGGGGATTTTAACCCCGGCTTCCGTTTTTTAAAGCCCCTTTTATTGCTTTTTTGCGAACTTCTTGTTCTATATCATGTTTCCTTTTATTGAGAAAGCGCTTTTTCCCTCAGGGGCCCGCGGGACAACATAACATTTGGAAGCCGTTCCCCGAGGGATTTTTGGGGAATGATTTTGGGTTTTGATTCAGTAAACGCAAAACCCAAAGAAGGGACGGGGGATTCCCCCGGTTTTTGGGCGATGATAACAGTCGCCTTTAAAGACATCCTAGTGTACTTATCGGAAAAACATTCTTTTTTACCCAAACTTTATAATTTAAAATAAGATACCTGTTATAAAAAAACAAAAAGGCACAATACCGTGACGGGAACGATACACAAATAACCCGCACGTAGAAAGAGGATTTACGACGACGTTTGGGCCACTTGGACATTTAAAAAGCCCCAATCGACCGAAACGTCGCGTAAGCCCTCTCTTTATGTGGGTTTTTTGTGAAACCTTTATTTTAAGCCAATTTTCAAATTTTTTGCAAAAGAAAAGTGAACTGGAGATAAAAAATCCGTAAGAGAAAAGTTTCGTTGGATTTTTAAAAACCCCTGGGGGTTAGCCACCCGGGAAACCCAAGAAATCAGTGCTAAACCGAGGACTGTCAACTTTTTTTCCATTGGGGTCCTTAATTTTTTTCCCCCAGGAGCGACCCCCCACCAGCCCGACAACACCCGGGTACCTATTTGCTGCTAGGTAAAACAGACAACAGTTAAGGAAACTGTCAATGTTCCCACCCCCGGAATCGAACCCGGGCCCCCGTTTGAAAGGGGACTTTAGCCACCAGACCACCGACCCCCGTACTCCTTTTAAAACCCTTTTTGGGGGCCATTCCTGGGCCTTTGTGTACTATCCTTGCCGACTCTACACAGCAGGAAAAGAGTACTAGTAAACTAACCCTTTGGTGGAAAAAAAAAAATATTTGCGCTGAATATCGGGGCTTTATTTCCAGCTTCCAAACTAAAATTTTGCCTCGGCCCGGTTTCTTACGTGAAGAACAAAATCAGTCGCAGGGGCGTCTAAGTATCAGAAGAGGACCTTTCGAAAACCAAGTACTAAAGGATCTTAAACACAAACGTCTTGAAGGTGGTGTGTGTGGGTTGTGTGTGGTGTGTGTGTGGTGTTGAGAACATTAACAATTCTTCAGAAAAGGCGCGGCCCCCCCCCCCACACAACACACCCTTTACATGTTTATGGGAGGGGAAAACATAGGGGGAAAATAAGTGTTTAAGAAGATTCTTTTAAACGCGGGCGTGTAGATTCCTGGATTTTTTCCGGGGGTCAACTCCCCCCCCGGCCCGGGCCATGACCAGACCTCCCGGTGGGTCAGGGGGGATCAACTAGGGTGTTACTGCGGGCCGCACGCTCCAACGTAAACCACACCGCGATCCGGCAAGACTTTGGATCTGTCAAACCCCCTTGAAGGCAGCCAGGGTTTTTTGGGAATATCCCTTATGCATGGGGGAGGCTGTTTTAACAACTTGGGGGCCCCGGACATTAGATGTTTTTCTCTTATTTACCAGTGGGCCCCTACTTTTTAATTTGGGGGTATTTTGCATCACCCGCCCAGTCTTTTAAATTTTGAGGATGTTGCAAAGGGGACCAATTTTTTTCCAGGATTTTTCCAAGTGTAGATTTTGTATCCCCCTGCGTCCAACGAGTAAATCAAGTGCTTGACTCACAAAACGAAAAGACAATTGCAAAAAAACCATACCCCGGCCCGGGGGTTTTTAACCCGGGTCAGAGAGTCTCAAAAACCCCCCCGCGCTGGGCTAGTGGGTAACGGACGGGGTGGATTTTGAGCTCGACCGCGGGGTTTAATCCGGCCGGGGGGGGTAAGCAAGTGCTTAACGTTCCCATAGTTAAGGTGCTTTAAGAACTTATAGTGCAGTAAAGGTTCTCGTACACTATCAGATCTGCAATTTTACCTCTTTAAACGGGGAAAGTTGATGCCCAGATTTCACCAGAGAAACAATGATTTGAAAAGGATCATCATTGGCTTGGCACTCTCGTTTTGAACGTTCTCATTTTCCACCATCTTTCTTTTCAATTTGTGATCGGGCCCTTTTGACCTTTAAGGGAGATCCCCCAGACATTACAACTCCCCGGGCTCTATATTATCTTTTAGATAGTTGGTGCTTGTGATGTTGGCGTCTTGTAGCTGTTGGCGTCTTGCAGATTTGGCGCTTGCAGATGTTGGCGCTTGCAATGTTTGGGGTCTTCGATGTTTGGGGTCTTTACTGTGACGCTTTTAGATTTTTCGTCTGTAATTTGGCGTCTTGTAGATGTTGGGTCTTGTAGATGTTTGGGGTCTTGAGATGTTTGGCGTTTGTGATGTTGGCGTCTGCAAAGTTGGCGCTTTTGCAGATGTTTGGGGGTCTTGCAATGTGGCGCTTTTATAATTGGGTTTTCTGGGGTGCATAAGGAAAATAAGGGTAAACGGAGTGGATAGAGTTTAAGAGGGAATAAAGTTTGGAGAGGAGAGAAGGGAGAACTGGGGATGGAAAAAAGAAAGGCTAATAAAATAAAACACAAAAGGCTGCTAATAGAATCATGTCCCCCATCAAAGTAATATTTCTCTATGAGAAATATGAGGGAAAAGAAAAATGTAAACCCGTGTAAGCAGGGGGAGCCTTGGCACAGTAAGACAACACCCGGCACACTTTTGTAACACATTTTCGAAAAAACTAAAATAACAGAAAGTCAGTAGGGAAGGAACTGAAAAAATACAGGAAGCACAAACAGGGTTTTTTCCCGTGGGGGAGTGGAAAACAACATGACGTTCACTGGTAAAGTTCCGCTGCTCGGGAGGAAAAATGAAGAACCAAAAGGAGCACTATTAAAAAACTCAAGGGGTCACCAAACAAGCGTAAGGAACACGTAAAAGACCTAGGGAAAAATTTTTCACGGTTTTTTCCCTTTTTAAAAACCCTAACAAGACAAGATCACGACAGCCGGGAAGATACGGGTGGGTTAGAAATTTTTAAAAAAAAGGGAAAAAAATGCCGAGGTACACTCTTCAAAACCCCTAATGCTCCCTCACTTAGTATTAATATTTGCCATGCTGACGGCCCCGTTCAGGGCAGGAGAAAAAACGGACTGGAACAAAAAACAGAGACGTTTACGGCTCAATTGAGCCAGTAAAAACATCAAAAAAACTGGGAACCCGCAAGTCTTGAAATTGTCATTGGAAGAGGAGAAGAGGTACATGGAATAAACCCGGAAGGAAACCCAGGGCTTGGCCCCAAACTGCACCTGCCAAAAAAACATACTGGAGTGGAGATATGGGAGGAATGGGAAAATAAACCCCTGAGGGGCAGGGGGTGCGTGGGACAGAAAAAGGGAAAACGATCAAATCCGGGCTCCAACTTTCAAAATCTTACCAGAAGATACAAAAACTCTGAACAAGTTTGAAGCCTTCAAGAGGAACCAGACGAGCATCTTTACAGGGGGTTTCCCGATCAACCAGCTTGAGGATATGTGGGGGCAGCAGGCCTCCAGCACAAAACCGGGTTACCGGGGCCCAACAAAACCCGACAGCCTGGCCCAGGCCGGGCCGAGAGTAAAGGGACCCGAAAAAAACTTTAAAGGGATATCAAAGGTAATACCTCCGGGGTATTCCGGGGTCAAAGCCTCCGCGGCAGTCCATCACCAGGGCCCCACAGGGAATCGGGCCTGAAAAACCCGCGTTACTGCTGGCCGACGAATACAGCGATAACCACAGCCCCTGGTCAGGTACGACTTGTCGGGGGTTCAAAGGAATAACGGGGTTAAGAAAACACACTGTTGGGAAAGGTAACAATATATTGCGAATGGAGAATGGACCCCGGGGAAACCCAAAAACCGCGAACCGTGGAAAGATTGCGCTAGATTGTTTAACCAATTTTAAAAGTCCCCCAAGGGAAAAAACAAATGTGGTTATGGTAACCATTTTACCAGATATTGTGATTAGTTTTTCCCATTGCAATAAAACCCGAGCAGTACTAAAGCATTTTAAAGAACGCATTTTCTGCAGGGAACCACCCCTAACCTTATAACAAAAAGGGGCGAATTTTGTAAAAGGGTTCTTGAAAAATTTGGAAACCCTTTTCAAGACTCTAAATCCAACCATTGTTTCCTCAACCCCGCCAGCGTGGGTTAGCGGGAAAGAACCAATAAGAAAGTACTTGAGCTTGAGAGCCACAAAAAAAACCCCAATAAAAACCTTTGGATGAAATTATACCAATTTCTATTGCCAAAATTTTGCTTCAACTTCATAGGTGACACCCCATTATCACTGTAAAAGGGTAGACAACGTTTTCCCTGTGATTTTTATATTTCCCCCCGAAAAACCCCAATTTTCAATCCGAGATTTCTAGCAACTCGTACCGCATGGAGATGTTTGAAAAAGAACCGTGAAACCTTCAAAAATCAACACAAATTTAAATAAGTAACTAATGCCCGCTAAGCCCTCAAAATTTAAAAATGGTTCAGAGTAATGCTGACTATTTCAAAAAACATCCCAATGCCTAAGCCGATCAAAAGTTTGTTGCCCCTTCGAGTAGTTGAACAACAATTGCAGAAAAAAAAGGTAGAGAAAATTTTGAAATGGGCATACAAGAACGCATTTAGATCATATGAAAATTAGTATCGATTTTTAGTATTTCTACCCCCAAAAATGTAAAGAGCGACAATCCTCTTGCTCGTACCCTCACCTCATACCAGCCCGAAATCAACCGGATGTCTTATTCTTTGCATACCCACAAGTAAGAAAACTCCAAATACTTTTTTAGAACTTGTTTTAGACTCCCTCAGCAAAGGGATGTGTTAGCCATTCTAACCCTTGATAAACCCTTCGCCCCATGTAAATCTTACCCTCCAGAGTTGGTTTAAATGTACATAGTCTTTTATAATTTGATTCCAGAAATGAATCTCAATGTGTTTTTGTTTT
>NW_026493217.1:0-21958 GCF_026875155.1 Cherax quadricarinatus
GTTATACTCACCCCAAGTCTTTCCCTTGAGTGAGGTTTGGCAGTCTTTGGCCATCTAGCCTATACTCCGTCTGCGGTCTTCTGTGCCCTTCCCCGATCTTCATGACTTTACATTTGCCGGGGTTGAATTCGAGAAGCCAGTTGCTAGACCAGGTGTCCAGTCTGTCCAGGTCTCCTTGAAGTCCTGCCTGGTCCTCATCTGATTTAATTCTCCTCATTAACTTCACATCATCTGTGAACAGGGGCACTTGTGAGTCTGACCCTTCCACCATGTCATTCACAGATACCAAAAATAGCACTGGTCCTAGGACCGACCCCTGTGGGACCCCGCTCGTCACAGGTGCCCACTGTGATACCTCATCACGTACTATGACTCGTTGTTGCCTCCCTGTCAGGTATTCTCTGATCCATTTCAGTGCCCTTCCTGTTATTACGCGCCTGATCCTCTAGCTACACACAAGACTGTGTGTTATAAGATGTCGTCCAGTAGTGTTACATAAGAGTGTGCGTGTTACAAGATGTCGTCCAGTGGTGGAACAAGTCCCTGCTGTTAACATTACCACAACACTGTACAAGCGAGCCACAAAAAAATCTGGTAGAACAGCAATATTTTTGCCTATCTTTTAACTTGAATAATTTGAAAAGGATTCTAATGCTCTAAAGAATTACAACACGTGCTACGCTAACAGTTGTAATCCTTCGTTTAGGTTATTTGGTTACTGACTGTCAAGTATACGTAAATATAGGATAATTTACGTTAACCTAACCTAATTGTAAACGTTCGAAAACGCACGCCCTATATAGAAGACATGATGATAAAATACTGTATGAGGTAAATAAAAAATATTTATATATTAAATAAGGGAAAATTAATACAATAAAAACATTATTTCTTTAAGCCGGCATAAGCCTTCAAGGACCATAAACATTGTATCAATCGCATCTGCTAGAAAAATGACAGGATGGATAATGAGAACCTTCAAAACTAGGGAGGCCAAGCCCATGATGACACTCTTCAGGTCACTTGTTCTATCTAGGCTGGAATATTGCTGCACACTAACAGCACCTTTCAAGGCAGGTGAAATTGCTGACCTAGAAAATGTACAGAGAACTTTCACGGCGCGCATAACGGAGATAAAACACCTCAATTATTGGGAGCGCTTGAGGTTCCTAAACTGTATTCCATGGAACGCAGGAGGGAGAGATACATGATTATATACACCTGGAAAATCCTAGAGGGACTAGTACCGAACTTGCACACGAAAATCACTCACTACGAAAGCAAAAGACTTGGCAGACGATGCAACATCCCCCCAATGAAAAAGCAGGGGTGTCACTAGCACGTTAAGAGACCATACAATAAGTGTCAGGGGCCCGAGATGTTCAACTGCCTCCCAGCACACATAAGGGGGATTACCAACAGACCCTGGCAGTCTTCAAGCTGGCACTGGACAAGCACCTAAAGTCAGTTCCGGATCAGCCGGGCTGTGGCTCGTACGTTGGTTTGCGTGCAGCTCCAGCAGCAACAGCCTGAGTTCGATCAGGCTTTGATACACCAGGAAGCCTGGTCACAGACCGGGCCTCGCCGGGCGCTTGCCACCCCCGGAACTCTCTCCCGGTAAAACTCCAGGTAAGACGAACAAGATGTAATGGCTTAAAAAAATGCTGCTGGGAAAGACCATGACAAATCCAGAAAATTAGTTATTCATACACAGTGTTTAACAAGAACTTTACAAAGGTAATTATATATATATATATATATTATATATATATATATTATATATATATATCAATATATATATATATATATATCTATATATATATATAAGGACAAGAAAAATAAAAAGGTAATTTACACTGTCATACAAATCAAGAGTTGAGGTTTTTGTATACAATATCTTATTAGCATATATGTTTAAAATAAAAAATATTAAAATTGTATGAAATGAAACTCATTGGCTGCGAGTTGAGTGATCGTGTGTGATTTCTCCTGCCGTCTTCCAAACATTTCTGTTTTTCCTGTGAGACACCGACTTTGTACAAGTTTATTACTCAAAAGCTGGGGAAAAGACAACATTATTTATATTGGAAATGCATGGGGTGGTTTAAGACAATCTCCGTCCAGTATAGCAGCCACGTCCTCACCAAACATCTCTGTACCTCTAATTAAACCACCCATACTAGACGATTTTACCAATCCGAGAACCCCATCAGAAAACACTTTTCCTACTGCGTCGCAAACTGTTCTTCTAGATGTTATAATATTAGTCAGGAGACAGGAAAAAAGTCTCCTTACACAGTCTTAATATATCATATAGATGACGTTTAATTGTTTGTTCTTCTAGTACAAGCTCTGGACTCATGTAACCTACCCTTCCCTCCAAAAAAATTCCAACATGGATCCCGAGCGAGGCTTTATGTAACAGAACCTCGAAAACCATTAACAAAAATATACAACATCAATTCAGTGAAAACATTTTTTTTCAGAGATTATAAAACCCAAACATATTATTTTTAATCGAAGATAACATATTTTTTTAAAGTTTTACGATTTTAGTAATCCTACATTTTTGTACAGTTTAATGCCACAGCCGGTATATACTTCACTACACTGTTCTTTTTCTTCTTGCAAAGTTTTCGTTTATAGTTGAAAAACACCTTACTTCAGAG
Source organism: Cherax quadricarinatus (assembly GCF_026875155.1). NCBI lineage: Eukaryota > Metazoa > Arthropoda > Malacostraca > Decapoda > Parastacidae > Cherax > Cherax quadricarinatus. Next base: position 2,670 of record NW_026493217.1, read on the forward strand.
GCTATTCATTGTCCTCCCAATCGCCTCCAAGCCGTCTGTGACGGAGCTGGCAGACGATCTGTTTGAGTTTGTCTTTGCGCAGTTTACTGATTGAGCTGCCCCTAGCGTTGGTTGGTGGAAACTTTATTTTCTCCAACAGGCGCTGAATAGCAGAGAAGACTCACAACTGTCTGCATTGAGTGATCCGTTGGTGCTGTCACAGGATCCAACATGGATTTAATATTACAGCGATCATTCGCGATACCTATGGGTATAGCAAATGAGGAGATATGTGGTGGTGCATTAAATTGGAATGACAAGAATCTTCGTTAAGATGACGTTCTGCACAAGTTACGAGGCGTGGTGCGACAGTATCAGGAGACCATCATTACAGGATATAAGCTTGTGTCCGGTGAGACTTCATGATGTAAACTCGACATATTCACCTGGGTGAAATCAGGAATGTGCCTTTTGAGGCGACTGATTTGATATTACACAGTGAACCTGCGTACTTATGGGACGGTTACATAGCAACGCAGGGAATGATGGGCACACTGGACCGTATGCAGGTGCGCTGGAAGGCGCGTATAAGTTTAAAAATGACTCTTCGGCACCCTATTCCTCATATATTGTCGTTGAAAGACTTTAAGAGACTCAAGTCTATGTAACGTATGCGGGGGCAAACAACGTACGTGTCGGCCTATGTGGGTCTTATGACCACATCGCGGCCGCAGTGTGAGAAACGAAGTGGGTTACCCGGCACAACAGCAGCGGCAACCGCATAGCAACAGAACAGCAGCAACAGCAGGCCATGTCGGACGAGGTTGGCGATGAGCGAGAACCGGTCTCTTGCTACACCGCCCCCCAAACAACGGTTGTCATGGAGTGAGGAGGTAGACAAAGAAAAGGAGCTTGAATCGCCAGTTACAGCTTATAACGCTACAAGGAGATTCTCAGGTCATTGGACATTACATAAGGTTTTTGAGGAGAGACTACCTATATGGGTGAAGAAGTGGCGGGTCTTGTAAGGCGTTGTGGATGACTTGTTAGAGGATCGGTCCAGATCAGGTGGAAGCACCAGGCTCAGTCTTGAGAGGCTGTGAATGTGGTATTGGCAGAAGATGACGCGTTTGTCAACGAGAGGTCTACAGGATTTAAGGTGCATGCAGTAGAGGTGGAGGTTGCATCAGGACGCCCGTGCTTTGATGTCATAATGCAGGTGGAGGGCGGGACACGAAAGAGGACTGCAGCATCATCTGATTCTGATGATGTGCTAACTCCTGCAACGCCCTGGGAAAAAAGAGTCTTGGGTGGAGGTACAGAAGAGAGGGAATGCGTGACCATGGATCAAGGGATTGCCAAAAAGTGATCCCGAACAAAGGGGAAGGGGACCAGGAGTGTTGCAAACGAACTGGGGTAAAGTCAATGCCCGGGCAAAAAGGAAAACCCCATTTGTTGAAATTCAAGTGTTTTACTTTAAATATTAACGGGTTGTTGAGAGCTGAGAGGAGAGCTTAAGTGGTTTAATGAAGTATTTGTGCGATTGGTGACGGAAGTGGAATCTTACAGGACATGATTTTAGGCCTGGTTATGAGTTGGATATGGACGTGGTTATAATGTGTACATGGAAACATGCGACAACGTTTGAAGGTGGGGCTGCCATATTGGTAAAGGCAAACTAGCCCGTTTATAGTAAGGCGTACGTGAAGGGGGGGAGGGGAGGCGTAATTGGGTGGGGATGAACTTGGGGGGTTTAGGGTTCCCGTCTAGTTTAGTATGTGTATATGTCCGGTGCTTGAGAGGGTGAACGTGAGTATTAACTAAATTTGTTCGGGACGTGCTGTCTATTTTTTAGTGGTTTACCGAATGTTCCCATAATAGGCGGAGTTGGAAATTGCGTGAACTCCGTTAAGATGTGGAGCCAGAGGTGCGGGGTGTTGTTTTGCGGTATTTTGGGGGGCGGGATATATTTGACCGGGTGGGGTTTAAAGGATGTGTGTGGGGGGGAGGGAATGGTAGAGCATACTTCATTAAACGAGGGTTATGCGGCGAGGTTGGACCGAATGTACGTGCCTGTGCGGTTACTGTGCGGAGGTGGTGGATGTGATAGATGTGTTTTTTCGGATCATAGAGGAGTGGTAATAGATGTGGATATTGAGGGTTGTTGCCTCGGAGGGGTCCATCATTTTGAATTGAATCGTAAAAGTTATTAAGGAAGAGGATAGGTCTTTGTCTTTTGGACATATGTGGGATCCGTTAGTGGTTAGAAGCACCACGGGGGATGTTGCCATGGTTATAATTGGTGGGAAACAATAGCTAAAAAAAACGTTATTAAGGAATATTATATTAATCGAGGGAAGAGATACTAATCAGTTACATTACGGTTTTCAAAAATATTTAGAGGGGCAGTTGCGCGACTGTTATGCACAAATTAATGCTAATTATCCTGTTATTGAATGAAGTCTGAAGGAAAAAATATCCGGATTTACAAAATGGAGGTTGATGGGGGAAAAGGCTTAAGGGCGGGATTGAGTGAGGTTTTGTGGGGAGATCGGCCGTCGGCGTGTGTGTGCGGAGTCCCCAAAACCCCAACACAACGTCGCAAGGCAATGGAGTTAATGGTGTTGACATGTTCAGGTAGGTATGCAAGGGTATAAAGTGGCAGGTGTTGACGACGACTAAGGGTATGAGTGGGTATATTGATGCTTGGGTTAATTGAACACCGCAAAGTGTGGGAATAAGTGAAATAGCTTAACAGTCAGATTGGAGGTTTGTGCAGTGTGCGTTGAACTCAGAGCATAGATCGATATCGTTTCCTCCCCAAGGGCGATAAACGGAGATGCGAGACATGGGTAGCTTTATCCGAGGGCGCCAATTAGGAAAGGCACAGGAATTGATGGGGTTAGCCCAGTGACTTTTATCTCCAAAATTGGAGCGTTTTAAAGAATTTTTGGTAACAGATTATTCAATATCATTAGCGGGATCGGGTTTTTCAGGGGCCACAGCAGCGGATGGCTGTGCGTCGTTTTAGTGCCTAAAGGGAGCCATTAACAGTTAAGAGACTATCGTGCTATTTCGTTATTGTGTGGTGATTATAAGATTTTTGCAAGAATTTTAGCTACAGAATAAAAAAGGTCCAGGGTTAAAGTGATCGATAAGGGACAATATGGGGTGCCGGGAAGGTCTAAGTATGTCGGCATGGTTGATTACGGAGTTTTATTGAAGAAAGAGTAAAATTGGGATGGGGGGGGTGTTGGCTATAGATTGGAGGCGGCATATGAATAGTGTAGAAAGGGAAGCGTTATGGAAGATTATGAGATGGCTGGGGTATCTTGGAGGGAAATTATATCAAGGGCCAAAATAATGTATCCAAGATGCATCCTTGGGGTGCAGGTAAAATGGAAGGTTAGGAGAAAACAATATAGATGAGCCAGGGGTCTACGTCAAGGTTGTCCCTTTCACAAATATTTTTGCGTGTATACAGGATCCCTTTTTGGGAATTGGGTCTTATTGGCAGCATATAGCCAAATAGGGTTGGTGACGAAAGGGGTGGGGGGGCGGCATTGTTGGATTGTTGATGACCACAACTGGATTTTAAGTAAGTGGTAACAGGGATTTGCCTCGGGTGGTAAAGTTTAGTAAATGTTTTTTGAAAAGGCTTCTGGCATGTCAATTAATAAGGAGGGAAGGAAAACGAAGTATATGGACTCTTGGTGATAGGCTTAAGTGAGGAATGTGATGTAGCTTGGAAAGGTGGAAAAAAGGTTGGTCCCAATTTACTGTTATGTGGGAGTTAATGTAAGTGATATTCAAGTTAAGACAACAAATAAATTCAGTGCGTATTGTGATGGTATGTATGAAGCGCCTCATTGGTTTTACGAGCTAGGTCACACTTAACTTTGCCATCAAAGAGTAATTACAACGAATGTCTATTATATAGTAAAACTTTGCATGTAGCAGCAAATAATACGATACTTACAGTTGTGAGATACAAAGGTTTACAAAAGGCGTCGTTTTTAGATTCATTTGGGGTACTGGAAGCGAATGTTAGGTAGGCGGTTGTCACACCCCGGTTGCCGTGGAGGGCTGGGTTTATAGCTGTGAAAAAAGAGGATTATGAGTGTGTATTTGAAACGTAGTTATAAGCCGGGAGGGGGGGGGGGGCGAGGGAAGGACGGACTTCATAAGATACGTCAGGGATATGCAACGGTGGTGGAGTGGGTAGGGAGTTCATAATAGGTGAGGCATTGTTACGGGTCATTCATAAACATGAGCGATCCTATTCACATAATTTAAATTGGGAAAAACCTTGATGGGGTGGAAGGTAATTAAGGCAGTGGTAGCAGTGGTAGAAGGTTTGTTTAATCCGATGTATGATTGGCGGTATAATATCTGGGGGCGTTTTTAACAAATTACGTTTTAAAACCTAAAGTACGAGAAGTACATGTAAGATTTTTACATGGGATCTTACCGTCTGGAATGGTTGTATTCCATAAGAGAATACATGGGAGGATGGGATATTGCAACAAGGCTTTGTGGTGGATGGAGACTGTTTTTCCATATAGTCGTATTTTTGCGATGTTATTTGAACTAATAGGGTTTGGTTTGGGTACAGGTTAAGAAGGTTTAGTGGAGGGGGGGGGGTTTGAGCGTGTGAGGGTTTTAAGCTTAGACATGGGTGGGGGTGAATCGATGGGGTAGAGAATGCGGTAGGGTATATAATTACACAGATTATATGTATATGTCTTGGGCTATGAGAGGAGCGAACGTGTGTGGAAAGAATTAATGCATTAAAGCAACTTTTTTATAGGGACAAAAGTGTATAGAAATAAGGAGTGTGACCTTATGGGGGGGAGATGGGAGAGGGATATAAGTGGAGGGTTATAGGAATTTCATTTCGGGATTTACGGGAGTTGAAAGGCAGGTATGGGGGATGAAAATGAAATGGGCTGGTTTCCTAGAATGGGCGGTAGCATGATGAGTTTGATGTATGTAATATGAGGTATGTCGGGGTGCAATTTTTTAACATTATTTTTTCCGAGTGTTGTCAAGTACAATACAGTGTATATTTGGAATTATAGATTATAAACTATGTATGTGTTGTGTGTATATATATGCATGTGTTGTATGTGTGGGATTTGTGTAGGTATGTGTATGTTGAATGTATGATGTATTATTAGTGTGTATGTGTATTATGTGTATATATATATATATGTATCATGTATATATATATGTTATGTATTTATTGTATGTATTGTATGTATGTTTACTTTCTTGTATATACCATTAATTGGTTTTTCTTCTCATGACATTTTTCAATGATATACAATACATATTTTCCTCATGAGCATTTATTGATTTTGGATACAATGTGTAAATGATCAAAATGGCTTTTTATGTTCCAGTTTAATGTACAATTGTATTTTGTAAGCACAATTGATTTGGTGCCAATAAAGTATGTAGTTTAAGAGTTTTACGAACCCTTGAAGTTGTAAGATTTGGATGAAGTTAATCATGGAGTTGAGTTGAGTAATATTATAACTGAAGTTGTAAGTATTGTGTACAATTCTAGACAACATTTACCTTTATATACTTATTGCTATGTATGTACATGTATGTAAATGAGTCTGATTTTAAAGCGTGAAGAGTGGGTTTTCCTTTTTTGTTCTTTTTTTTTCTCTCTTGATGGTTAATACAAGGGTTGTATTCATGTTACACCAACAAAATATGGTTAGGGGTATGTGGTAAAATTTTCGGTTGATTAGACATTTAATAATAACAGATGAAATACTAGGCTTAGGTTTGGGTAAAATTTTATGGATAATTGTTGGAATGTTCTTTGATTCAAACTGCTCTTTATTATACCTTGTATTTATTATTCTAGTGTGAATTAGAGCAAGGAGGATTAATTTGAGGAAGAGTTAATATGGGTTTGCATGTTTTTGCGAAAAGTTAACTTATCCACATGTAGCTAGTATAGGACAATTTTAAGCTTCGGTATCTGATTTTATATGTAGGTAATAGTGGTCATATTTGTTATATTGTAATGTTATTCGTTAATGTTTCAATATCTAATGTAACGTTTTTTCAGTTATTTGTTCATATATTGTCATCTTTAGGGTTTTTCCTTTTGTCTATTGTCTATTGTTGGTTTTAAATAAAATATAAAAAAAAAAACTTCAGAGGCTTCAATTTTCTCAACGCCGGTGAACCATAACTAGATAGAAGTCAAATAAGTCACCAAGCTCTGATGACCTTTTTCAGGAATGTAAGGAGGAACTTAGGAAACCATTAGCTGGTCTCTTCAACAAATCAATACAAAGGGACATCGTAGTGGACAAGTGGAAAATGGCATATGTGATATCCATTGACAAAGCTAGAAATAGGTCCTAAGTTTCAAAATTATAGACAAATCAGCCTAACCTAAATTGTGGAGAAGCTGATGGAATCAGTAATTGCTGATGTATTTCAAAGCCACTTTGAGAGATATAATTTGGCCAATGAATCTCAGCACAGTTTTACAAGAATACGATGTTGTGTATATGGACTTCGGCAAAGTCTTTGACAAACTTCTCCAGAGGCTACTAGCGCCACATGGAATAGCATAAATTATCAAATGGGACGAGGAATTGCTGACCGATAGGCATGAGTTTGCATTACTGGGGTAAAATCTGAATGAGTACCCGTTAATAAGAGTGATGTGACATAGTGGCCAGTGTTGGAGCCTTGTTGTTTACAAAGTATATAAAGGACGTAGATGGAGGAATAAATGCCGAAATGAAGTTTGAGGATGACATTAAAATAGGCCGTCAAATAATTTCTGACTAGAAAGTACAGGATGACCTGGATACGCTCATGTTGTAGCAGAAGTGGCAGATGCATTTCAATACAAACAAGTGTAAGGTTCTAGCCCTAAGAAAAGAAAAGAATTATGGCACTTATCAGTTAAATATTGAATATCTTCGGCAAAGTGAACACAAAAAAGATTTAGGAGCTCTGGTTAACAGAAATTTAAAGCCAAGACAACAGTTTATAGGTTTTCGCAACAAAGCTAGTAGATTTCTTAACTTCAAATTAGGTAGTATAATTAATAAAAATCCCAATGTTCTAGTTCAATTTTATATCTTTGGTTAAGCCTTATTTAGAATTTGCTGCTCAATTCTGGTCTCTATAGGATGACAAAGTTGACTCTATATACTATAACCCTCTCCAACGAAGATAGGGCGAAGGCACTGAATTTGCACTCTAGAAAAGCGTAGAATTAAGGAAGATATGATTAAAGTGTGCAAATGGAAAAAAAAGGAAAAGGGGGGTCAATACAGTACTTGAAGCAATGGATTCAAGCTGAAGAAATGTAAATTTAGAAAACATATAGGGAAGTATTGGTTTGGCAATAGAGATGTAGATGACCGGAACAAACTCCCAAGCAGCGTCATTAAGGCAAACAACACTTTAGGTATCTTCAAATATAAGTTGGACGGTCGTGACACATATACAATTTTTAGGTATCTTTATTTCGAAAAGTTTCGGCTACATTGTAAGTTTCTTTAATCAAATACAGAGGTGGCAAATATGGAGACAGTGCAGATATAGATAAGTGGTTGTAGGTGGATGTGAGTTGAACTTGGTTAGCATGGGCCAAAAGGTTTGCTACAGTTTTATGAAAATGGTATACAATACTGACAAGCAGATGAGCAAGATACATGTGTAACAGTTATGTATCTTTGCTGTCAAAACGTTTTGCTACACAATAAACTTCTTCAGTCGAATACAAAGGTGACTAAATATGAAGACAGCAGTAACAGTTGTGAGGTAAAAATGATATGATCCGTCCCTCACTTTTGAAGTAGCAGTTTTAAAGGTGGTCAGTCCCTCAGCTTGGAGAATGACCACTTCATGAACTATTTCTTCAAGGCTGATGGACTGATCACATTATATTTACCTCGCCAATGATTCTGCTGTCTCCATATTCGACTGGAGAAACCGACTGTGCAGTAAAAACGTTTCAACAATAAAAATATCCATGTCCTACTCATCTGCTGCAGTGCTCCTTCGTGTTTGTGTTTGTTGAAAATACTGTATATTTTCCGAAAATACAGTGTATTTTGTATGTAAATTGATGAAATATATTGTAGGTAATAAAAATTAATTTGTAAATAAATAAAGAACCAGCGAAATTGGTGAGCATCGCTGGAGGAAGGGGGGATCGCCATTGTTTTTTTGAATTGTGCAAGATAACGTCAGTGAAAATCGGAAGAGTTTTCGTCGCTCTAGAGATTATATTGTGTTTAAAAACCTCTCAAATAGGAGCCGAAAATTGTTGGATTTCCAGTCCTGCAGAACGTGAGAATTAGGCGACTGGACAGGACTCGGTAATTAGATGGAAACAGGATTAAAATTAACCCAGTTGAGTGACGTCTGCATTTACGTTGAAATTCTGGCCAGTATTTTCTTCATAATTAGGCAGGGGTTTGTGTATGACACACCAAGTAATCTCCAGACAAATTGGTGAGTGTTATTATTATAAATTCTCCTTCAGTGTATATGTAGTCATTTATTAAATTTAACATACAGTCCACATATTTATATTAATGTTGTACCAGAATTCCTGGTGATGTATATTTCATTTGAAATATAGGTCCAGAGTAACTTGTGGAGATATGAGTGGAATAGGTATCGAAGGAGGACATTTTTTACGACCTAGGATGTCCTAAAATTCCTACATGGCTCTGTAACCTTGATAAAGAATAATTATTTTTGTTATTTTTATAAAATTACTAGTATGTATCTAATGAGATTTATCCAGGTAATTTTAATTTTCCATAGTGTTCTTGTAAAGGCTCATGGACTTACAGGCATGGGCAGGTACCCTTTTGTCAATTTTTATATAAGCCATTCCTGATTTTGGTTTACGTGAGCTAGCTCGAGAAAGTCATTTGTGATTAACTTCAAAATTTAATGTAAGTGTATCGTACTTAGGAGAACGTTGAGATTATTTTTGGAGCATGTAGGGCCAATTTGCCAATTTTATTTTTGTAATGATATGGGATTTTTTCCTGTAAAATTACTTGAGTATGTTTCTTCTGAAAGGCTTTACTATTAATGGCTGATGTCTCTCAAGAATAGGACAATACCCTTTATAGTTAGGCTATGCAGGTGCGAATTTGCCAATTTACTAAACAGTCGTTTAACTTACAGTTGTTGGACTCTGTGAGATAAGTCACGAATGCACCGTTTCATCGGTTTCAAACTTTTAAAAATTAATGTGTTTTTCTCAAAAGCAACGTCACATTAATTTTGAACTGTGTTAATTTTAATTTGCGAATTTCATTAAACAGACTGCTTTCCTTGCACAATGTGAGAAATCACGAAAGCGCTTGGAAGTTCAATTTTTTCACAGTGGTTGTTCTGTATATTGTGAGATCACACTGTTTACTATGACTTTACTGCGCACACACACACACACACACACACACTATATATATATATATATATATATATATAATATATATATATATATATATATATTATATAATATATATATATTTTATATTATATATATACAGTGGTCCCCCGCTTTTCGTAGTTCCCGGCAATCGTAAAATTCGCCAGTCATAGAGGTATTTTCGTATAAACATGGACTCGCTTTTCATAGGTTGACTCGCGAGTTGCAGTTCGTCCGGGACGCGTACCCACGGCGTGAGCCAGGGCGGGCAGCCAGTCTGGCATTGTTTACCAGTGAGCGAAGGTCCCCTCACGTGCTCCAGCGAAATATTTCATAATATTCCATTTATTTTAGTGCTTGCAAGTGCTAAATAAGCTACATGGCTCCAAAGAAAGCTCCTAGTGCCAAGCCTGTGGTAAAGAAGGTGAGAAATACGATTGAATTTAAGAAAACCATCATTGAAACAATATGAAAGTGGTCAAGTGTGGCCGAACTGTCCATGATGTATAAGAAACCCTACACAACCTTATGTTCCATAGTGGCCAGAAAAATGAAATAAAGGATGCTGTTGTTGCAAAGGGAGTAACTATGCTGACAAAAATGAGATCACCAGTACTGGAAGAGGTTGAGAAGTTATTATTGGTGTGGATAAATGAGAAACAATTAGCAGGAGATACTCTTATGACTTCGTTTATTTGTGAAAAGGCTAGGCAGTTGCATGAAGATTTGGTAAAGAAATTGCCTGCAAATAGTGGTGAAGTGAGTGAATTTAAGGCCAGCAAAGGCTGGTTTGAGAGATTTAAGAACCGATTTGAGAGATTTAAGAACTGGCATACACAGTGTGGTAAGGCATGGTGAGGCTGCCAGTTCGGACCACAAGGCGGCTGAAAAATATGTGCATGAATTCCAGGAGTACATAGAGGCTGAAGGACTGAAACCTGAGCAAGTGTTCAATTGTGACGAAACAGGCCTCTTTTGGAAGAAAATGCCAAAGAGGACCTTCATTACACAAGAGGAAAAGGCAATGCCAGGACACAAGCCTATGAAAGACAGGCTGACGCTAATGTTCTGTGCTAATGCTAGTGGGGATTTCAAAGTGAAGCCATTACTAGTGTACCATTCTGAAAATCCCAGAGTGTTCAGGATAAACAATGTTATGAAGAGTAAATTGTGTGTGTTTTGGAAATCTAATAGTAAGGCATGGGTCACGAGGGAAATTTTCGTAGAGTGGTTCAATGAAGTGTTTCGCCCTAGTGTGAAGGAGTATCTCCTGGAAAAGAAATTGGATCTCAAGTGCCTGCTAGTAATGGACAATTCACCTGCTCATCCTCCAAACTTGGATGACCTAATTTTCGAGGAGTTTGGGTTCATCACAGTAAAGTTCTTGCCCCCGAATACCACTCCTCTCCTCCAACCCATGGACCAGCAGGTTATTGCAAACTTTAAAAAACTCTACACAAAAGCAATGTTTCACAGGTGCTTGACTGTGACCACAGACACTCACTTGACCCTAAGGGAATTTTGGAGAGAACACTTCAGCATCCTCCACTACATCACCCTTATAGGTATGGCTTGAGAGGGAGTGACTACCAGGACTTTGAACTCTGCCTGGAGAAAATTGTGGCCTGATTGTGTCGACAAGAGGGATTTTGAAGAATTTGGGACTGACCCTAAGGGAGCCTATGTCTGTTGTAAAATCAATTGTGGCACTGGGGATTTTCCATGGGGTTGGATGTGAGTTTTGAGGATGTGGAAGAATTGGTGAAGACCACAATGAAGAGCTCACCACTGAGGAGCTGCAAGAGCTTCAGCAGGAAGAGCAACACATCGCAGCTCAGAATCTTGCTGCAGAGGAGGAGAAGAGAAATGGAAGAAGGTGCCTTCTTCAGAAATTAAAGAGATTTTTACTATGTGGGGTAAGATGGAAAGCTTTATGGAGTAACATCACCCTAACAAGGTTGTTGCAAGCCAGGTTGGCAACATGTACAGTGACAAAGTCTTGGGCCATTTTAGGGAAGTGTTAAAGAGACGCCAGAAACAGAGCTCTCTCCACAGTTTATTTTGTGAGACAGGACTCCAGTGACTCTCAAGGTGGTCCTAGTGGCATTAAGAAACACAGAAGAGAAGCAACCCCAGAAAAGCAAATGGTACCTGACGTGTTGATGGAAGGGGATTTCCCTTCCAAACTATAAACAATCCACTCTCTCCTCCTCCTCCAGTCTCCCATACACTAAGAAGAATCTCCAATAAAGGTAAGTGTTATGCTGTTAATGTTTCATTCATCATTTCCCATTGTATTGTTTATGTACTACATGCATATTTCATGTTAAATTTTTTTTTGTTTTTAATACTTCTGGGTGTCAGGAACGGATTAATTGTATTTACATTATTTCTTATGGGGAAAATTGATTCGTAAATCGTAAATTTCGTTTATAGTAACGGCTCCAGGAACGGATTAATTACGAACAACGAGGGACCACTGTATATATATATATATATATATATATATATATATATATATATATATATATATATATATATATATATATATATATATATATATATCACAGTAATATGCAAAACAACCACTGTGATATAATAGAGAAATTCCAAGTGCTTTCGTGACTACTCACATTATCAAGGAACAATAAAAGTAAATGCATCAAAGGAAGGAATACAAAGGGTCTAGACCACACCTCACCATCACATCCACAACAAAGCAACACCTGATGCGTGACTCATAAGGGAACACTGCAATAGGCCCGCTGGCCCAACTAGACAGGTCCTTCACACAACCACGAAACAAACTATTCTACCCAAGAATTAAGAATTTCAAATTTATTATTTGTCCAATGTATTATTAAATTCTTCCCAAATTCTATTAATTATAAATGAATCTAATTTACATAAACCAAAGGAAATATTCATATTATTGTCAAAACTGCTTTTTATGAAACAAGATTCATTATATTCCTGTCGACCATGGACTTGCTTGATACTACTTTCTCAACTTTTTGAAAATCAATTGGATGGTTAAAATCTCTCACATGAATAAATAGAGCATTGGAATCTTGTCCAATGCTCAGTGGTTGTTTTGTATGTATGTATAATTATATATATATATATATATATATATATATATATATATATATATATATATTATATATATATATATATATATATATATATATATGTCGTGCCGAATATGTAAAACTGGTCAATTAGCAAGAACTCATTTAAAATTAAGTCCTTTCTAAAATTTTCTCTTATACGTTTAAAGATATAGTTTTTTCATTAATGTTAATGTAAAAATTTTTAATTTTGCTCCAAAAGAATCTTAGAAAACTTACCTAACCTTATTATAACAAGAACAATTTACTTTAGCCTAACCCAACTAAATATATTTTAGATTTGTTTACAATAATTTAATACTAAGCAAACACAGTGAAATATATTTTTTTCGTTAGGTTCAGAATGATTTTGGCGAAATTAATGCATAAACAAATTTTCGCTTGTCCTATATGGCAACATGAGCGTTGCTATTTAAGCCGAGATCGCAAGTTCTGCCTATTCGGCACGACATATATATATATATATAGATATATATATATATATATATATATATATATTATATATATAACCGCATTAGAAATTTGTTGCACTCTGCACTATTCCTTTTGCTTGCATTGGGGCAGATGGGGCTGGGCTTAAAGGATCAGGGATACCTTACTCGGATCGCGCAGCGACCTAAATAATCTAATTATAGTTTAATTACTATTATTGTTATTATTATTATAAGTAATAAAGAAATGTAAACCCGTACAAGAGACAGTTCCACGCACAAGAGACCGATGTCAGTGACAGTACAACGAACACGAGAGCAGTGCCACGTACAGGAGACCCATGCCACGGACAGAAACAGCGGCAGCAGTGTGAGGGAGAGGCTAGTGGTGCCAAGAATGCGACAAGTCTAGCAAGGGAAGGCTGGGGGGGAGGAGTGGAGGGAGGGGAGGGGTTTAAGGTATGAAGGGAAGGGGGAGAGCCAGGCGAAACAGCAACAGGGGAGGGGAAACTAGGGGCATGAGAGTGTGGGGGAGACAGGGGCCATGAGCGAGGGGAAGGTGCCATGAGAGAGGGAAAGTTACGGGGAATGAGCGAGGTAAACATACGAGTCTGGAGAAGGGAAAAATTGGGGAATTAAAGTGAGGGGAAGATACGGAGCAGGAGAGTGAGGGGAAGATACGGAGCAGGAGAGTTTAGGGAAGATACGGAGCAGGAGAGTGAGGGAAGATACGGAGCAGGAGAGTGAGGGGAAGATACGGGGCAGGAGAGTGAGGGGAAGATACGGAGCAGAAGAGTGAGGGGAAGATACGGAGCAGGAGAGTGAGGGGAAATACGGAGCAGGAGAGTGAGGGGAAGATACGGAGCAGGAGACGGTGAGGGGGAAATATGGGACAGGAGAGGGTGAGGGGCAAAATACGGAACAGAAGAGGGTCAAGGGGGAAATATGGGACAGGAGGGGTGAGGGGAAGATACGGGGCAGGACTGGGGGAGGGTAAGATACGGGGCAGAAGGTGAGGAGGAAAACAGGGGCAGTAAGGTGAGGGTAAGATACGGAGCAGGACAGTTTAGAGGGGGAAGATAGAGAGCATGTGAGTGAGGGAGAGACATGGGACATTGAAAGAGCGAAGGGAAGATAAGGTTATGAGAGAATGGGGATGCTGGAGACAGAGGAGGGTTGATAGAGTAGGGGAGCAAATGCAACGACAGCACCCACCTTCCTCACCTCTTTTCTTATCCAATATCCCTCTCACCGAAAAAAAAAAAACACACACACACGTTATTAAAAAATCTACTGCAAGTAATTTCTCAGATTATAAATTTGGATTAATTAATACGAGTCCACCAAATGACTTGGATATGAAAATGACAAAAGAATACAACAACGATAAATATCGTAAGAAAACCTACAGTGGTAGAAAACAGCAAATGTTGAACTAGTGAGAGAGATAGTTGTGAGTATTTCGTATTGTATTAGTTCGTTCCTACTACATGCATTCCAGCGTTCTGATATACGTTGATACGAACACACTGCCTGCGTCATCCATCGAAATACAAACCATCTTATAGCATTTAAGGAAGTCAGACTCGTGTCAGGGAAGAACCAACCAAACGACGATGTTTGGAAAGTGATTTTATTGTAACCATCAACACTGTTGCCCAGGACAACTGCAGTTTTATTATTTCAGAAATCTTAACCAAATTAATTCTTTACCATCAGGACACCGTGATTACCTAGTAGGTGAAGTTTTGAGTCTACTAGCCCATGCCACACCAGTTCCTCTACCTAGTGTTTCACAGCTGTACTGGTCTCACCTCTTCGCATCTCACCTCTACCAGTATAAACTTTACCTGTGGTCATCTATGTAGGACTGAAGAAGCCATTCGAGATGTGTTACCTCATTAAAATATCCTAATGCTGCAACGTGTCTTATTTCACTAAAGATTACCTCAGCGTTGTGACACTATTAGGACACCACAGTAGCGAAGAACATGTCATGTTTGCCGGCTACATTGATGTGCTTGAAATGGTTGTTAAGCCCTGGATAGAAGGAGTAAGCAATGGAAGGAGTATGTGTTTCAGCAGGACTCCGCACCTTCTCTATGGGCTCAAGTGACCCAAGAATGGATGGCGGAAAATCTTCGCGATCATGTGAATCCAAACATGTGGCCTCCAAACTCGTCAGATTTAAATCCCCTGGACAACTACGTGTGTAGCGTTGTTGAAAAGGAGAGTAATCAACATCCCCACAACACCAAAGATTCCATGAAGGCCGCATTTTCAAGATAATGTCCGAACTGAAAAGGATCATTTGATTTGCGCATGTTCAACGTTCCGATCCCGACCCATTGAATCAGTCCATTGATTCTGGAAGGCGGTTATATAAAAATAAACCTGCTAATAAAGAATTTAAGAATTTAGTGTAACAAAATTTTCATGGAAAGTATGGTTGTTTTTTGCCCGTCAAATATGGTTAATTTTTATTAAAATAAATAAAATATGTCCTCAAATACCCTACGCCACCCTGTGGGACTTTTGTATGAAGATTTATGTATGCTATGTATGTATGGATGTAATGTATGTCATGTATGTATGTATACATTAATATATTTTTTTTCAACAAGTCGGGCCGTATCCCACGACGGCAGGGTGTCCCAAAGAGAAAGAAAATCCCCCAAAAAGAAAATACTTTCATCAAATTCAACTTTGTCACTTCACTCACTCCATAAATCCCACTGTTTTTTGCCCCAGAGACCGCTGACAGAATTACACCGGTGGCATAGAAGTAATAGTATAAATAAACACAAAATCATATCTATCACTTAAACTGCAGTATCCCAAGCCCCTTTTAGTGTGCAGGCAAATTGCCTAATTCCCATTTCCAGGACTCAAGTCCCGGTTATATAAAATAACCGGTTTTTCTGAATCCCTTCACTAAATATTATCCCTGCCTCACAACTCCAAACAGTTCGTCAGGGTCCCAAATACCATTTGTCTCCATTCAATCCTATCTAACACGACTCACGCACGCTTCCTGGAAGTCAAGCCCTCGCCACAACACCCGCTTTACCTCTCCCTCCCAACCCTTTCGAGAAAGGACCATACCCCAGCCTTCCTTCCCTACCGATTTTACGCCTCTCCATGTCATTCTACTTTTGATCCTTCTCTCTAAATGACCAAACCACCTCAACAAAAACCCTCTTCAGCCCGCTGGACTAACACTTTTATTAATTCCACACCTTCTCCTAATTTCCAACACTCCGAATTTTCTGCATAATATTTTTACACCACACATTTGCCCTAAGACAGCGGACAATTCTTCTTACTGCCCCTCCAGACCGACCTCCTCGCTGCCCTGCTGCACGATTCCAAAAACCCAAAAGCTTCAAAAAAAACCCATAATTAAGAGTGTTGGGTACTACTATATTTCATAAATCCCTTCTTTGCTCAATAGATAATATTTTTGCCTCCAATATACTTAAAGGCGCCAATCACCTTTTTTCCTTCATCAATTCTATGTTTAACCGTCATCCTTATAAATCCATCCGCTGACAACGTCAACTCCCAATTATCTGAAAAAAACATTCCATTCTTCCATACTCCTCCTCCCCAAGTTGATATCCAATATTTCTTTATCTAAAATGTTTGATATTTCTCATCACCTTACTCTTTTCTATGTTCACTTTCCAACTTTCTACTTTACAACACATTCCACAAACATTTCGTCCAAACAACATTTGCAATTTTTCTTTGAAATCTCACCATAAGCAACAGTATCATCAGCCAAAAAGTAAACTGTGTCACTTCCCATTTTGTATTTAATTCCCAATAATGTAATCCTCAAACCCTCTCCCGAAACTGCCTAGACATTTAAATTCTTTTACATCTATAAATTTATTGAATCAACCATTGGGTGACATTTACACATTCCCTGTCTAAAGACCTACTTTTACCGAGGAGGAGTAGTCTCCTCTCTTTCACACCCTAAACCCTGAAGCCTCACTATCCTCATAAAAACTCTTTACAGCAATTTAGTAAAATCTTACCACCACTTCCATTATACTGCAACTTCTGCCACAATTGATCCCCTATCCACTTCTTCATATGCTTATTTCTAAATCCATACAATGCGGACCCATAAAAAAAAACTCCTTACCTTTATCTAAAATTTAATGGTTCAACAACATAATATGCCTTCTATCGTAAACACTTGAATCTGCACAATCACCCTACCCACTCTAAAAAAACTCCTTGCACTCATCGCATTCTAACATTCTGTTTTCTTACCTCTATTCTTTCAATAATATACCCTACCATACACTTTTACTGGTATACTCAGTAAATAATTATTCCTCTATAATTTTTACAATCTTTTTGTCACACCTTCCCTTTATATAAAGGGGGCGACTATACACGCCTCTCCGCCAATCCCTAGGTACCTTCCCCTCTTTCATTACATTATTTAAAAACAATACCAACCACTCCAACAATATGTTTCCCCCCCTGCTTTGTTACATTTTATGTCTTGGTGATCCCGTCGGTCCAGCTTGCTTTTTAACCCCCCTTTCATATACTAAAATGGCCTCACCGGCCACCTCCCTTCACTCACATTTCCTGTTCTTACTTCACTCCTAAAAAAAAAGATGTATTACCTCCCTAGTCAGTGCGAAGCGAAATAAGAAAATTACCGCCACCTTGCTTCGTCACATTTTTCAAAAAAAGTTCCTACAAAATAAAAATATTATCCGCCGTTCTACTCAAAAAAAAACCTCCAATCTCCCCATACTAAATAACTCCCATTCACTGCTTTTTAACTGATAAATAAAATCCATTTTGTTCCCTAGGCTTTCTCTTAACCTGTTAACTTCACTCCCAAATTTTTTTTCTTATTTTCATTAAATTCCTTGACCTCAAGTACTCTCCCTCTCTATCATCAGCTCTCCTTGTGCACTCTCTCACCCACTTCTCTTCACCTTTCTTTTAACATCTCTATATACTTTACTCTTCTATATAACACTTTGCCTTTGTAAATACCTCTCATAAGGCTAACTTTTTCTCCTTTTTCACACCCTTTACTTCATCATTCCCACCAATCACTCCTCTTTCCTCCTGCACCCCCCCTCCAAAATCACAAACTTTGCCCCCTTTCTAATACTGCATTTTTAAAAAACTACCCAACCCTCTTAAAACCCCCCCCCCACTAATCTACCTGCACCACCCACCTTTCTCCCCTAGTTGCTTATATTTCACCCGAACTTCCTCCTCCCTTATTTTTAACACTTTCACCTCCCTTTTACTTGTTGTTGCCATTTTCCTCTTTTTCCCCCCCCCCCCCCCACACACACACACACATATATTTTTAAATATAATATATATTATAAAATAATATATATATATATTTTAAATATATAAATAATATATATATAGAAGAGAGAGAGGAGAGAGAGAGAGAGAGAGGTACCACCCTGGGAATGTGATGGGACCTCACCCTAAAAGAAAAGAATAACCTTACTTCAGGGAAAAAATTAAAATGTTCCCCCCCGGGCGTTTGAATATGTCTTCTCCTACCACTCCCTATATTTATATTCATGTAACTTATTTTGAGACAAAATACATTGAGAAAAATACAATGGGATAAAAACAACATGATAAAATTTTTAGAGCTATATCCGAATCTTCGTCAGCCCCACTGCGGGGGGGGCCGCCCTGCCCAGAATGCTTAGGCTTTACCCCCTGCATTGCAACCGAATCTCGAAAAAGGGGGAAAGGGGACCGCTCTGTGATCCTTGGGTTTTTGTGATGGTTTTTTCACCCACTTTTTTAGGAACTTTTGAGCACGCCTGCCCCCCTGCTCCCAAGGGGTTTTCCGGGCCCTACTGAGATAAGTTATAGCAAGAGGGGGAAGGGCCTTCATTTCGCGGGCTTTGGGGGCTTCCTGAGCTGGCAGCTCCACCCCCTTCGCTTTGGAGTATGGTAAAGGGGTCTGCCAATGTGGCGGACGGTTAGTCCCAGGCAATCTGCTTACCACCTTTCCAGGTTAGCAGTGTGGCTCCCAGGGCGCTTTTGACTTCCCTCAGACCCTTTTATTGAGGGTTTCCCCTTGGCTGGGCAAGGGGCGTGGTGAGGCTTTTTTCATGAGTCGCTGAAAAATCCTCATGTCTAGTATGCTTCCCTTTTGATGTGTGAACCAAAACCATGAAGTCCGAATTGATTAGCCTCGCCCCCGCAAATACACCTATGAGTCGAGTCGAGTGCCCAGAGGGAATTTGGGAACGCTAAAAGGAAAACTGAAAGGGTGCCTTA
>NW_026493228.1:0-52500 GCF_026875155.1 Cherax quadricarinatus
AGCAAGGGGCGTACCCCAATTTTCCCACAGAAAGACAATTTATGCATGTGGAACCCCGTTTGTTTGACTGACCACAGGCTACACACAGTTCATAATGATTTGAATGGTTGATTTACTGCAATTCTACTAGCAACCTCTTGAATATTCTATTAATAACCTCTCTAGGTGGTGCACAACGAAACCGTTTGAAACCAGTCCAGGGTTCGGACCAGTCAAGGGTTCGGACCAGTCAAGGGTTCGGACCAGTCAAGGGTTCGGACCAGTCAAGGGTTCGGACCAGTCAAGGGTTCGGACCAGTCTATCTGATCTGATCAGTGGGTCACTTATTTAAACCATACTGGTCGGTGATTTGAGCTAACACATGAAGGATCTACTGGAAATTATCTACCCGAGTAATATGTGATTTGATTGATACAAAAGTATAACTTGCGTGTTGAAGAGCCGGTGACTGCTGGCACCCCTACAATGACGAACGGTCGAGCCTCCACCCTTGTTTATCAATCGCTGTATCTAGCTTCTCTATTTTTTTTTTTTTTTTCCGTCTCCACCACAATAAATGCTATATTATCACTATAGTTGACTGGTGCAAATTTTGGAGGAAGGGCGCTTTTTCTGTAGTAATAATTGCTTCTCGTTGTGTATATTGCGACCGCTGGTAACTACAGGTTATATGAAATTCACAGTAACGTCTGGTATTTCAAGAAAAAGAAACTAATGAAAGTCACTCCACTCCACTAAGTACCATTATAATACTGGTTAGTTGCTACTACAACACTGTATTCTGCTATTCACTGGTATCACTAGATTATATGCGAGTACACTAGCAGGCCAGGAAGATTATTAAAAACAGCTGACCTGTGGTAAGTTTCTGGCGACTTCTGGCACCTGCCTCTATAGGCTTATCACTTCATTAACAAATTCACCTGTTTTCAAATGACACTTTAGCCTTTATCATCAATATACTAGGGAGCCACTGTAGTATACACTATACACTATGTATACTCAATGCTTTCAGGAAGACTTTCTTTCCTCTGACACAAAGTTCAATTATTATTATTTTTCCACACGGGACAGGCCTATGATTCCCCTCTGGCAGTAAACTCTGTTAGGTAGTGCACACAATTCTCCTTTTTTTACTCAGTATATAATGTTTTCCGCCCAAGATTGGTTCCAGGCGCTAGAGGGATGTATCGTATAGGATTGATGACACAAATTAAAGTTCTAGCACGTAAGAGCGACCGTGAAAACACCAGAAAACCGGGAGCACAACGAGGCACGCTGACACTGTCAAACCCATCAGTAAGTGTGGATGTACTGAACTGGGAGTAAGTTTAGATCTATGAAGAGTGGGGGGGGTGTGTTGCCAGGGATGGGATTTAGTGATTATTCTTACTGCAGCTTTTTGTTGGGTTATTATTGGCTTTAGGTGTGTTGCTGCAGTTGATCCCCAAGCACAAATAGCATAGGTGAGGTATGGATAAATAAGTGAGTGGTATAGTGTGAGAAGGGCATTTTGCGGCACATAGTATCGTATCTTGGAGAGGATCCCAACCGTTTTGGATACTTTTTTGGCTATATGCTGGATATGGGTGCTGAAATTCAGGTTGTTGTCAAGGTATAAGCCTAGGAATTTTCCCCCATTATTTCTGGTAATTAGAGTGTTGTCAATCTTAATGTTAATTTGTGCATCTCCTGCTCTGCTACCAAACATAATATAGTAGGTTTTGGCAGTGTTAAGCGTAAGTTTATTGGCTGTCATCCAAGTCGATATTTTAATCAGCTCCTCATTCACAATGGTGTTGAGGGTGGCAAGATTAGGGTGAGAGATGACATAAGTCGTGTCATCAGCAAAGAGAATGGGTTTCAGGTGTTGGGATACGTTTGGAAGGTCATTGATGTATATGAGGAAGAGCAGGGGACCAAGGACACTTCCCTGCGGAACTCCAGTATCAAGTGGCCGTGTTGCTGATGCGGTGTCTTTAATGGTGACGTACTGATACCTATTAGTAATGTAAGATTTGAAATAAGCAAGCGCATGGCCTCTTATACCGTAGTGATCAAGTTTGTGGAGTAGGATGTCGTGGTTTACTGTGTCAAAAGCTTTTCTTAGGTCAATAAAAATTCCTAGTGGATATTCCTTATTTTCCAATGCTGTGTAAAGCAGATCTAGCATTTTTATGATTGCATCATTAGTGCTTTTATTTTTCCTGAATCCAAACTGGCAGGGGTTGAGTATGTTTTGAGCCGTTATAAATGAATGCAGTCTCCTGTGCACGAGTTTCTCAAAGATTTTGGATAGCAATGGTAAGTTAGATATTGGCCTATAGTTGTTTAAGTCTGTAGGGTCACCACCTTTATGTATTGGTGTAACCCTTGCCATCTTGAGTAGTTTCGGGAAGGTGCTTGTCTCTATTGACTTGTTAAAAAGTAATGAAATAGCATGCGAAAGGACATGGGCCACTCGCTTGTACAGTAATGGTGGGACATGAGACAGATTCCCCGAGTTATTTTTAAGTGACTTTATGATCTCAATGACTTCCGTGGGCTCAGTTGGTGCAAGATAGAAGGAATTAGGGAAATTTCCATCTAGGTAGTCCCGGATGGACATTGGTGTGTGGGATTTTACTGGTGAGATTAGATCCTATGTTTGAGAAGAAGTCGTTTATCTTGTTAGCTGTGTCAGTGGGATGTAGTGGTGTTTCATTAGGTTAGTTAGGACAATATTCTTGGTTTTTCTCAGTTTGTGGGTCCCTAGAATCTGAGAGAGTGTTTTCCAGGTCTTTTTTATATCACCTCTAGTGTCTGTGAATCTACTGGAGTAGTATAGTTGTTTGGCTTTTTTTATCACTTTGGTGAGAGCTGATGAATAGTGTTTAAGAGTATCTTTGTGTATTAAGCCCTGTCTATATTGCTTTTCATATTGGTGTTTCTTGTCAATGGATTTCAGAATGGTGCTGGTTAGCCATGGGCAACCAAGCCGTTTGTTTGTGATCTGTTTTGTTTTTATAGCAAGCCGCTAACCAGACTGAGAGTCGAAGATCAAAATGATTTTTTTATGAGAGAGCCACAAAATTTGATTAACACAAGCCTATCCGATGTTATCCTGACGCCAAATGACTTCGAACAGGCGATAAATGACATGCCCATGCACTCTGCCCCAGGGCCAGACTCATGGAACTCTGTGTTCATCAAGAACTGCAAGAAGCCCCTATCACGAGCCATTTCCATCCTATGGAGAGGGAGCATGGACACGGGGGTCGTCCCTCAGTTACTAAAAACAACAGACATAGCCCCACTCCACAAAGGGGGCAGTAAAGCAACAGCAAAGAACTACAGACCAATAGCACTAACATCCCATATCATAAAAATCTTTGAAAGGGTCCTAAGAAGCAAGATCACCACCCATCTAGAAACCCATCAGTTACACAACCCAGGGCAACATGGGTTTAGAACAGGTCGCTCCTGTCTGTCTCAACTACTGGATCACTACGACAAGGTCCTAAATGCACTAGAAGACAAAAAGAATGCAGATGTAATATATACAGACTTTGCAAAAGCCTTCGACAAGTGTGACCATGGCGTAATAGCGCACAAAATGCGCGCTAAAGGAATAACAGGAAAAAATCGGTCGATGGATCTATAATTTCCTCACTAACAGAACACAGAGAGTAGTCGTCAACAGAGTAAAGTCCGAGGCAGCTACGGTGAAAAGCTCTGTTCCACAAGGCACAGTACTAGCTCCCATCTGTTCCTCATCCTCAAAATCCGCATAGACAAGGATGTCAGCCACAGCACCGTGTTCTTCCTTTGCAGATGACACCCGAATCTGCATGCAGTGTCTTCCATTGCAGACACGGGCAAGGCTCCAGGCGGAATCAACCAAATCTTTCAGTGGGCTGCAGAAAACAATATGAAGTTCAACGATGAGAAATTTCAATTACTCAGATATGGTAAACATGAGGAAATTAAATCTTCATCAGAGTACAAAAAAAATTCTGGCCACAAAATAGAGCAAACACCAACTCAAAGACCTGGGAGTGATTATGTGAGGGATCTCACCTTCAAGGACCATAACATTGTATCAATCGCATCTGCTAGAAAAATGACAGGATGGATAATGAGAACCTTCAAAACTAGGGGGGGCCAAGCCCATGATGACACTCTTCAGGTCACTTGTTCTATCTAGGCTGGAATATTGCTGCACTCTAACAGCACCTTTCAGGCAGGTGATATTGCCGACCTAGAAAATGTACGGAGAACTTTCACGGCGCGCATAACGGAATAAAACACCTCAATTACTGGGAGCGCTTGAGGTTTCTAAACCTGTATTCCCTGGACGCAGGAGGGAGAGATACATGATTATATACCCCTGGAAAATCCTAGAGGGAAACTAGTACCGAACTTGCACACGAAAATAAACTCACTACGAAAGCAAAAGACTTGGCAGACGATGCACATCCCCCCAATGAAAAGCAGGGGTGTCACTAGCACGTTAAGAGACCTTTACAATAAGTGTCAGGGGCCCGAGACTGTTCAACTGCCTCCCAGCACACATAAGGGGGATTACCAACAGACCCCTGGCAGTCTTCAAGCTGGCACTGGACAAGCACCTAAAGTCAGTTCCTGATCACCCGGGGTGTGGCTCGTACGTTGGTTTGCGTGCAGCCAGCAGCAACAGCCTGGTTGATCAGGCGCTGATCCACCAGGAGGCCTGGTCACAGACCGGGCCGCGGGGGCGTTGACCCCCGAAACTCTCTCCAGGTAAACTCCAGGTAAACAATGTTTGTTGTATAGTCTAAGTAATTTGTTAAGAAAAATGTCTGTCCAGTCATCAAAACCATTGGCCTTGGAGAATTCTGTAGGCCAATCAACAGTCTTAGGTCAGCTGTGAACTTCCTTACTGAGGCCTCGTCATGGAGTCTAAATGAGACTTTGTTGTATTCAAGTGGTGGTTTGCTAATGTTTGTCAGGAGGAAGGTAGGGTAGTGGTCTGTAGTGCTATCTGTGATTATCCCTGATTTAAGGGGGGCTAGTATATTGGTCCATATGTGGTCTATTATGGTTGCACTTGTCCCCAGTGAGCCGGTTGGTTTAGTTATTGTTGGTTGAGAAGTGTGTTGTTCTATTGTTGATGAAATCAGTTACAGGCTGATCATCTAGTAATCCAAGGTTGATGTTGAAGGCTCCAGCTAAGAGAAGGTGGTGCTTATTCATTTGTCCGTTTGTTATTTGTGACTTTAATTTCTCACTGAAATTTGGGATGTTTGTGTGAGGTATCCGGTAAATGGGCACCGATTGTTATAGGCGTCTTAAGGTTTTTTACAGTAAAATTAGCAAAAATGTATTCCCCATATTCATCACTAAAGCAAGTGGTGCTAAGACAAGATAATTGGTTAGAGTAATAGATTGCAATACCCCCCCCCAACTTGGTTTGTTGCAGTTGTGAATTGCTGTGTATCCTGGTAGAGGGTAGATATCTATTGTGTCCTGCTTAAGCCAGGTCTCAGTAAGAATAATGCAGGAGAAGGGTGTCTTTAGTGATTCAAGGGGGTGCTAGGAGGTCATCATAGTGTTTGCTTAAGGACCGATGTTGTAGTTAAGTACTGATAGACTTTTAGCATTGTTTAGGATAGTGGTGGCTTGTGATGCTGTGTAATAAAGGCAGTTACTTTCCAATAGGTTTTGATTGGGTGTCAGATTATGGAGGTTTAGATCAGGGTCAACGTGATCAATCATCTTCTAGGTTTAAATTATGGTTATTTATATCCTGAGTTGTGTGTTGAGTTCTACTACTGATATCTGTAGTGGTAGGAAGTTTGGACAAGTATATAGCTAGAGTATTTTGGTAATGTAGGGTATAGTCACTACAACACATAATGAAGTTGATGTTGTCTATGTGTTGTGCTGGAATGAACTAAAGTACAACTAGGTATAAACTAGTAATATAAAAATACAAATTAAAAATAGAACAAGACTCTCACTTGTAATTGCACTAAGGTCTAATAATGACTTTTGTGGAGTCTATGTTTTGAGCTAGAGTGAGCTAAATATAGGCGACATATAGGGTGCTGCGCGGAATAGACGGGGTGGACAGGGACGGGATGTTCCAGAGATGGGACACAGACACAGGAGGTAACAATTGGAAGTTGAAGACTCAGATGAGTCAAGGGGGTGTTAGGAAGTATTTCTTCAGTCATAGAGTGGTCAAGCCGTGGAATAGCCTAGAGAGTGAAGTAGTGGAGGCGGGAACCATACATAGTTTTGGGGCGAGGTGTGATGGAGCTCATTTAGCAGGGAGAGAGAGGACCTGGTGGCAGTCAGTAACGAGGCGGGGCCGGGAGCTGTGACTCGACCCCTGCAACCACAAATGGGTGAGTACAAATAGGTGAGTACACATGCACACACATATGCACACACATATGCACACATATGCACACACATGCACACATACACACACATATGCACACATACACACATGCACACATACACACATGCACACACATGTGAACGACATAACGGAAGGGATAGACTCAGAAGTGTCCTTGTTTGCAGATGATGTGAAGTTAATGACAAGAATCAAATCGGATGAGGATCAGGCAGGACTACAAAGAGACCTGGACAGGCTACAAGACTGGTCCAGCAACTGGCTCCTTGAATTTAACCCTGCCAAATGCAAAGTCATGAAGATTGGGGAAGGGCAAAGAAGACCGCAGACTCAATATAGTTTAGATGGCCAAAGACTGCAAACCTCACTCAAGGAAAAAGATCTGGGGGTGAGTATAACACCGAGCATATCTCCTGAGGCACACATCAATCAGATAACTGCTGCAGCATACGGGCGCCTGGCAAACCTACGGATAGTGTTCCGATACCTCAGTAAGGATTCGTTTAAGACTCTGTATACCATCTACGTCAGGCCCATACTGGAGTATGCAGCACCTGTTTGGAATCCACACCTAGTCAAGCACGTCAAGAAATTTTAGAAAAAGTGAAGGTTTGAAACAAGACTATCCCAGGCTACGGGGATTGTCCTGTGAAAAAAGGTTGAGGAAATGGCCCCTGACGCACTGGGGGGACAGGAGGTCGGGGAGACAGATCGACATATAAAATATGCGGGGAATAGACGAGGTGGCAAAGAGGGGATTTTCCGAGAGGGCACAGACACAAGAGGTCACAATAAATTGAAGACTCAGATAAAAAAAGGGATGTTGGGAAGTATTTTTCGTCATAGATTAGTAAAGTCGGGAATAGTCTAAAAAGTAAAGTGTGGAGGGGGGGGCCAACCTAGTTTTAGGCGAGGTATGATAAACCCTTGGAGAAAGGGAGGGAGGCCCTAGAGCAATCTGAAGGGGGGGCCAGGAGCTATGACCGACCCCTGCAACCAAAAATAGGTGAGAAAATAGGTGAGTACACACACACAACACACCCCTCACACTCACACAAACACACTACACACACAACACACACACACACACACCACACACACACACACACACACACCATAACAATTATACACACTCAACACACCAACACACACAACACACACACACACCACACACACACACATATACAATTCTTACACACACCGCAAAAAAAAAGCGTTGTGGCGCAGGCTAGTGTAAAAGGCGGCGTTCCAAGTGTCCCCCAAGATTTTAAAAAAGTGAAACAATATGTGACCAGTGAAAGAAAATACAGTGAATGGGGTCATTTTAACGAGAAAAAATTGAGGTGGATTTACGCCAGGCGTACATCGAGCGGGATTACTCGGGACGTCACATCGCCCTGGACAATCTACACTGCTACAGCTGCACTAAAGTACTGTACACCTATGAGGGTTTTTTTGGGTGGGGGGTCCGGGTTTCCCAAATTTAACCCCCAAGCTGAATGTGAATGGTCTAACTTCTAGCACGATAAAAAATAGGCACTCAAGATACAATAAGGTTTAGCAAATGGTAATCCCAAGGGTTTAAACTCCTATAAGCGGTGATTGGGCAACACTGCAAGGGAGTCAGGTCAATGGGTTTTGTGGACCAAGGCCCCAACTGGAATTACATTACATCCAAGCACAAGCCCCCATTTTTCAGACACATCATAAACCCACAATAATTGACACATAATTACACACACACACCCCACACACACACCACAACACACAAAAACACACACACAACACCACCACACACACACACACACACACACACCCCCCCCCCTACAAAAAAAAACCCACACACACAACACACCCCCAAAACAACACACCACACACAACCACAACACACACACCACACAACACACACACACAAACCCACACACACACACATACACACACCCCACACACACACCACACCACACACACACACACACCACACACACAACAAACACCACACATTTAAAGTGGGGTAAGCCCCAGGGGTTGGCAGGTCCAAGAAGGGTGTGGGCACCCAAAAGGCCACTGGACTTACCTTAAAGCACAAGACTCCTTTCAGTACATAAAAAACCCCACACAAAATTTCCACACACATTACACACAAAATTACCTCTCTCTCTCACACCACACCCACACACACACACACACACACCAACACCACACACACACAACACACACACACACACACAACACACACACCCCCCCCTCACCCCCGACATTATACTTCCCTGTCATCCCCTCCCTCGTCCCCCTCCCTCCCCGTTCACCCAAACCCTCCCCACCCCCCCCCAATCAGCTCAAAATAGCCAAGTTCCTCCCTACTTCCCCCCCCCACCTCTGACAAAAACACTACAAACCCTAACATACAAAACACAAGGTTTCCCACTCTGAGGCAATCAGGATAAACAAAAATGGGTTGCCAGAGAGCAAAAAGAAAAAAAAAGGGGAAAGGAGGAGAAAAGCAAGGAAGTTTGGGGGCAGAGAGCTCATAAAAAGGGATCATGAAGGGGAAAAAAAACAAAAACTTAGCATGAGAAGGGAAGAGAGGTAGATAGGGAAAAGCGGGAAGTGGGGGTGCATTCAAAGCGCAGAAGTGGGATACGATTTTAGAAGGGGAACTGAAAAATTGAAACCCTAAAGAATTTTAAAAAAATTTTTGGGATTGACAACAGAGAGACCTCACCCACAAAAGGGGGCTGTAGGGAAAGAAGGGGAAAAACTGCATGGAGATGCCTTCAAGGAGCTGTAGAAAGAAAGATACTTTTGGGGAGGCCTAACAGACAACAACAGACCCCAAGGAAAGCCGAAAAAGGGAAAATGACGGGCCACTGACCCAAGTACTTACCAGTGAAATGATGAAAGGAAAGCTGCAGTGGGGAAACCAAATTAAAATGAGGGGATACACGGGATAGCAGTGGGAGAATGAAAGGGTGAGGTAGTCTTTGTGTATGGGCTCCAGGAAGTCGAAGGGGAAACTATGAAGCAAGAAAAACAAGGGGAAAAAAAAAGCAAATTGAAAAATCATGAAAAACAAAGGGGAAGACGTATGACCCAGTGGAAAAATTTTTGGAAATAGGGGGGTTTGTAAAAAAAAAAACCCCGGCCCGTGAGAGTGGGCCTTTAAAGGGAGAAGCACTCGGACCAGGATACTGCAGGAGAAAGCAGATTAAGGGGGCATGGGCAACAGGAGGGGTATTCGACCGCGACAGAACACAAGAAGAAAAGGGAAAAAACGAGAGAGATGGACAAAGGGGAAAAGGGGAAAGAGAGGGGTGGGCAGCAGGGGAAACCCAGACCCAGGAAAGATTAATAAACCCCCCTCAAACTTTCTAAGAAGCCTCCCCAAACCCGGTCAACCCCCGTGAAACCAAAAACCTAAAACAAAACACCCCCTGCCCCAAACCAAAGCCCCACCCACTACTTACAAACTTACCCCCCCGAACAACCCATAGTTCCCTTTCCCGGTCTCCCCCTTCCCCAACCCCAATATACTTCCCAACCCAGTCTTAGAAAAGAAGTTTTAAGGGGTGGTATCAAAACAGATGGAATAAAAACAAGTATGAGGAGTGGGATGAAAGAATCAAAGGACATCCCCCGACATAATACACTCACAGAAACAAAATCCCAGAAAATAAAAGATTCAATCTTTTCCCTCCCGGGTATCAAAACTTCAGGAAAGCAGAGGGGGGAGAGGGGGGGAGGAGTTGCATGTCATTTAAAAAAAAGTGGGGTTTTGGAAAATGGAAGGAAAGGATGGCATGGGCGAAAGGGCTACTTATAGGAACAATCCCGTCTGAGGGGAAAAAGGGGTAAATTTCAGTAATGTACAACCCACCACGAACGCAGGAGGCCAAGAGGGGAATACGATGAGAGCAACAGAGCAATGATCAAACCTAGCCGAGGGGGCCAGGAGAGCACACATGGGGGGAAAAAAGTTTTCTAGTTAGGGGGATTTCAATCACAGGAGTTGTGGGAAAAACCCGGGCCCCATGGGGGTCCGAAACATGGGGAGCCCCAAAATGAGGATGTGGTATGGGGAACCTCTGCATCAAATGTTTGAGACACTACCGAGAGAAAAGGAGAGAATGAACAGAAGGTTGGACCCTTTCATTTACCCTGAGTAGTTCGGACTCGAGGGGATCATGTATGAAAGGCCCCTGGGGCTAGTGTATGTGGTTTGTGCTTCGCTACATTGTGAGCTCCCAAGTGGAAGAGTAGCAGGAATGGTGGGAAAAACCAAACTACAAAAGGGGGAATACTCAGGCATGAGGAACTTCCTTAAGACATTTGTGGGAAGGGAATGACAGGGAAAACCCGACAAGAAAGAGGATATGTACAACAAAATGCAAGGAGGGGAGGAAGGTTTGTTCCCCAAAGGGAAACGAAAAATTTTGGAAGAACAGAAAAAAGTCCTTGGTTTACCCAAAGGTGTAGGGAGCAAAAATAGGTGATGAGAATGGAAAAAGGACAGAAGACAGAGAACCCGGAAAATAAAGAAATCACCCCAAAAAAGAATTGCCCCAGATAAAAAACTCAAAGGGCAATATGAAAAGACATGATCAAAAGTAAAGACTGACCCCAGTGTTTTTACAGCCACATCGGAGGAAAAACAGTCAAGGCCAGGTAATCAGATGAGGAAGGGTGATGGGGAAAATTCACAAAAAACGACCGAAGGTAGTCAGGAGCTCAACAAAGATTTAAAGAGGGATTTTCAGTGGGAAAAACCGTAGGGCTCCAAGAAATCAGAACGGGGGGAAACCAGCAAGTGTGGTGAGGGACATATAACCAAGGAGGGGTGAAGAAAACGCTAGCAACTTGACACCTCAAAAGGGGGTGGGCCAAAACATCTCTCCCTGGGTCCCTTTTAAAAAGGGGCAGAGATATTGTGTGGCCTTAACAAAAATCTTCAAACATCATTTGAAACGGGAAAATCCCTGAGGTTGGAAAATGGCAAATGTAGTCCCCCAAATTTTTAAAAGGGGCAGGACATGAGGGACTAAACTACAGACCTGTACTCTAACGTGGTATAGTATGCAAGGTCATGGAGAAAATCTCAGGGGAGAGTGGTGGGGGACCTGGAAAAAAAACAGTGTATAATTGACAAAGACGATTTCAGGGAAGGAAAAAACCCGTGTCACAAACTACTAGGGGTTTTATGACAAAGGGGACAGAAGTAAGACAAGAGAGAGGGGTGGATCGATGCGTATTTTTGGGCGCAAGAAGGTTTTTGACCAGTTCCTCACAAGAGGTTACGCAAAAGTAGAGGACCCGGGACACATAACAGGAAAGGGACTGCAATGGATCAAAGGGAAAATTGACAGGGAGGAAACAACGATATGGTACGCGACAGGGGTCAGGTGGGGGCCCCGTGACAAGCGGGGTTTCCCCAGGGGTCAGTCCCAGGACTGTGGTTTTGTAACTGAAGAATAAAGGAAGGGATAGACTCAGAAGTGTCCTTGTTTTTCAGACGATATGAATTAAGAGAAAATCGATTGACGAGGATCAGGAGGACTACAAAAAGATTGGACAGGCTACAAGCCGGTCCGCAACTGGGTCCTTGAATTTAAAACCCGCCAAAAGCAAAGCATGAGATTGGGGAAGGGCAAAGAAGACCGCAGACACAATAAAGTTTTGATGGTCCCCCCCCCCCTGCCAGCCCCACCTCACTAAGAAAAAGATCTGGGGTGTGTATAAACACCGAGCATATCTCCTGAGGCGCACATCAATCAGTTAACTGCTGCAGCATAGGGCGCTGGCACAACCTACGGATAGCGTTCCGAACCTCAGTAAGGATTTCGTTTAAGACTTGTACACCCTCTACGTCAGGCCCCATACTGGGTATGCAGCACCAGTTTGGAATCCACCACCCTAGTCAAGCACGTCAAGAAATTAGGAGAAAGTGCAAAGGTTTTGCAACATCGACTTAGTCCCAGAGCTACGGGGATTGTCCTATGAAGAAAGTTGAGGGAATCGGCCTGTCGCACTGGAAGCCAGGAGGGTCAGGGGAGACATGATTACGACATTTAAAATACTGCGCGAATAGACGAGGTGGACAAAGAAGGCGATGTTCCAGAGATGGGGACACAGACACAGAGGTCACATTTGGAAGTTGAAGACTCAGATGATTCAAAGGGATGTTAGGAAGTTTTCTTCAGTCATAGGTAGTCAGCCATGAATACCTAGAAAGTGATGTGGTGGAGGCAGGATCCATACATAGTTTTAAGGCGAGGTATGATACGAGATCCAGGGGGCAGGGAGAGAGAGGACATATAGCAATCAGCGAAGAGGCGGGGACCAGAGCTGTGACTCGCCTGCAACCACAAATAGGTGAGTACAAATAGGTGAGTACACACACACAAACTCATACACACACACGCACACTCTCCTCATACACACACACACATCATACACACACACAATCATACTTCACACCACACACACACACACACCACACACACACACACACACACACACAACACACACACACCACACACACACACACACTCACACACGCATACACATACACACAAACCACACACACACCAACACCAACCACACAAACACAACACCACACACACACACACACACACCACACACACACACATGACATATGTGGTAATGTTTTATTTATTTAGTAAGCAAAGTCAGGGTATTTCTCACAGAATGGTCTGTAATATACACTGTGGATAAATATACTTTAGCCATTTCTTGAAAACAACTTCTGAGTGAGTTGTTTCTAAATTTCATTAAATTTATCGCACTCCAGTACATAATGGCGCAGGTGTAGTGACAATAATCTCATTTGGCAAAGTTTACATTTCGTTTGGTCTACATCTGGTGGTGGTGATTTAACTGGCCAAAGATACTTGAAAACCCCAGCCGGGAGCCGGGCGTAGTGACATCCAAGAGTCTGCTTTATTTTGTTGGAATGCACCTTAGACATGTGGCTCTCCTGCATGAATAGAATGATGATAGATGGACTCACTGGTGTTCAATCTCCTGAGCCTTAAGTCATAAAATTCAGCTGAAGTTCTTTTGTATTATTGTTCTCAAACTACTTACCTGACAGCCAAGATAGACCACACACCCCCACCCCCCTTTGGAAAAGCATACAGCTTAGCAATTTATCAGTTCTATCATGCATATGAAGACCAATGTGAGATGGAATCCACAGCATGTGCACTCTGACTCACTGTCCACATTCCTACATACTGTGTCTGGCTTCTGACACAAGCATGCCACAATTTATTCTTAATGAGTTGAAGAGCATTTATGGTTGACAGAGAATCAGTTACAATTAAACTGTCAATCTTTGATACATTGATGCATTTTCAGTGCACGGCTATGTAGGAGCTGCCTGAAATCACCGGTTCTTTAAAACCACGCCAAAGTTATACTTTTTGTATCAAATCAAATCACATATTACTCGGGTAGATAATTTCAGTAGTTCCTTCATGGTTAGACCAAATCACCGACCAGTATGTTTTTAATAAGTGACCACTGATAGGTCAGACTCGACTGCGTCCGAACCTCTTCTGTCCGAACCCTTGACTGGTCGAACCTTGACTGGGTACAAACGGATTCGTTGGACAATAAAGCTAGACTGTAAATGGAGGGGGGTTGTAGGCGCCCTTATCAAAACACAAACAAAACAAAAATAAATCAGGAACGAACATGGTAGCTGTCCAATATACAAGTACAGTTAGAAATAGAAATACAAATAGCTAGAGCTTCATTTAAGGAGGTTATTAATAGAATATTCAAGAGGTTTGCTAGTGGATTTACAGTAAATCAACCATTCAAATCATTATGAAGCTCTGTGTAGTCTGCGGTCAATCAAACAACGGGCTCAACATGGATAAATTGTCATTTTTGTGGAAATTGGTGTCAGGCCCCTTGTGCAGATATCTAGAACTAGTCTACAAGCAGTATTAAAACAGGGAAGTGTTTGTGGGTATGCCCAAATGAGATAAATCTGTGAGACTAAAAATCCACTGGGTATTAAAAGAGATAACATCAACGATGCTTTAATAGGGCAACCTGGAAGCTTTCTACAACGATGGGAAACATAAAAGTCTGGGTGACTGGTACTGCCCTTGTACTGGCCATGTACGTCCAGAAACTGTAAGGTGGAGTGATGTCCTGTAAGTCAGTAAATGTGGTTCTGGATGTGCTGTCCTGGAGACAGTATGGTGAAGCTGGAGATGCTGTCCTGGAAGACAGATCAATGGTGAAGCTGGAGGTGCTGTCCTGGGAAGACAGTAATGGTAATGCTGGAGGTGCTGTCCTGGGAGACAGTAATGGTGAAGGCTGGAGATTTGGTCCAGGTATCGGGAATTATACGCAGGAAGGAATGCATATAAATGAACCTCATAGGGGACAGGAGCCGTAGTGGGGAAACAAGTGTAGTCAAAGTAAGATAAACCAATATTGCCAATTAGAAATACAACAGGAATAGCAAAAAGAGGACTCACTGCAATAGTGAGGATATATACCAAAAACAACTGGTGGGAGCTTCCATTGTTGGTGCTAGGGAGATAGGAATAAGGACAGGGTAAAAACATGCACCAACAGGAATACAGTCACAAAACCCCCCCCTTCCCACCCCCCCCCCCCCTGGAAACCAAGTGATCACATATATGCACTTGGTATCTGCAGACATGGGAAATCTGGAAAAAACAGATCGGGACGTTAACTATGACCTCCCTAGAAATGCGTTCCATATGACAAACAGGAAAATACAAACTCCATTCCTGTAAGCTTTTTCACCCTGAAATGTGTACCTCTTCAGTACAGGAAAGACTGTGCTATAACTTAAATTGCCAGGCACACCATAACTTAAATTGCCAGGCACACCATCTAAAGGGGACAAAAAGATGCAAAACATCCAGGCCATGGGAAAACCTGGGTAGCCACAGCCACTCAAGAGGGAGAGGTTTTTTTAGTGCCAGGAAGGAAAAAAACTGGCAGGAAATGGCAGAAATTGTACACCAAATCCAGTCATTCCTGGAGTGGAACCACAGTCGATGGCCTCCACTCCAAACCAACAGATACAGATACTAATGCCGGAAAAAAAAATCCCCCCTCAATACCAACAATACCACCAGTCCGATGACATTCTTCTTTGCAAATATACAGGGTCTAAAGCCAGCAACAAACAACAAAATACCTTTCATCCGTGGACTGCTTGCAGAGGCAAAAGCAATGTTCGCGGCTTTCACTGAGACCCACATAAAGGATCACTTGGACAACGAAATATGGATCCCAGGTTACAACCTATACAGATGTGACAGAGTGAACAGGCAAAAGGGGGGGGGTTGGCCTGTACATTGCAGAGTCACTTGTTTGCACAGAACTGCTTAATGCCTCAAATGATGTAGTGGAAGTTTTAGCAGTAAAGATCGAGAACCAAAACCTAGTCATTGTGGTAGTCTACAACCCTCCGGATGCAACATCCCAGCAATTCCAGGAACAGCTGTTAAAAATTGACCACTGTCTGGAAAATCTTCCAGCTCCTGCACCCAACATCTTGCCCCTGGGGATTTCAACTTAAGGCACCTAAAATGGAGGAATATAGCAAATAATATTGTTGCAGTAATAACACCAGGAGGCAGCTCTGATGAAAACTCAAACTCACACGAGCTTTTAAATCTCTGCACAAAATTCAATTTAAACCAGCAAATAATAGAGCCTACTAGAATGGAGAATACACTAGACCTCATCTTCACTAACAATGATGATCTGATAAGAAATGACAACATATCAAAAACAATATACTCAGATCACAACATAATTGAGGTTCAGACATGTATGCACGGAGCCCCAGACCGACAAAATGAGATAAGTCACGAGGGAGCATTCACCAAATTCAACTTCAATAACAAAAACATAAAGTGGGACCAAGTAAACCAAGTCCTAACCGATATAAGCTGGGAAGATATACTAAGCAACACAGACCCCAACTTATGCCTAGAACAGATTAACTTGGTGGCACTCGATGTATGCACAAGACTTATTCCTCTAAGAAAAAGGAGTAGATGTAAAATAGAAAGAGACAGGCGCTCCCTTTACAGGCGATGGAAAAGAATAACAGAGCGGCTAAAAGAGGTCAATCTATCTGAAATGTGTAGGGAGACACTGGTCAGAGAAATAGCAAACATCGAACTTAAGCTAAAGGAATCTTATAGGAGTCAGGAATCGCGGGAAGAACTAAAAGCCATAAATGAAATCGAAAGAAACCCAGAGTATTTCTTCTCCTATGGCAAATCAAAGTCGAGAACAACGTCCAGTATTGGGCCCTTACTTAAACAAGATGGGTCCTACACAGATGACAGCAAGGAAATGAGTGAGCTACTCAAGTCCCAATATGACTCAGTTTTTAGCAAGCCACTAACCAGACTGAGAGTCGAAGATCAAAATGAATTTTTTATGAGAGAGCCACAGAATTTGGTTAACACAAGCCTATCTGATGTTATCCTGACGCCAAATGACTTCGAACAGGCGATAAATAACATGCCCATGCACTCTGCCCCAGGGCCAGACTCATGGAACTCCGTGTTCATCAAGAACTGCAAGAAGCCCCTATCACGAGCCTTTACCATCCTATGGAGAGGGAGCATGGACACGGGGGTCGTCCCACAGTTACTAAAAACAACAGACATAGCCCCACTCCACAAAGGGGGCAGTAAAGCAACAGCAAAGAACTACAGACCGATAGCACTAACATCCCATATCATAAAAATCTTTGAAAGGGTCCTAAGAAGCAAGATCACCACCCATCTAGAAACCCATCAGTTACACAACCTAGGGCAACATGGGTTTAGAACAGGTCGCTCCTGCCTGTCTCAACTATTGGATCACTACGACAAGGTCCTAGATGCACTAGAAGACAAAAATAATGCAGATGTAATATATACAGACTTTGCAAAAGCCTTCGACAAGTATGACCATGGCGTAATAGCGCACAAATTGCGTGCTAAAGGAATAACAGGAAAAGTCGGTCGATGGATCTATAATTTCCTCACTAACAGAACACAGAGAGTAGTAGTCAACAGAGTAAAGTCCGAGGCAGCCACTGTGAAAAGCTCTGTTCCACAAGGCACAGTACTCGCTCCCATCTTGTTCCTCATCCTCATATCTGACATAGACAAGGATGTCAGCCACAGCACCGTGTCTTCCTTTGTAGATGACACCCGAATCTGCATGACAGTGTCTTCCATTGCAGACACTGCAAGGCTCCAGGCGGACATCAACCAAATCTTTCAGTGGGCTGCAGAAAACAATATGAAGTTCAACGATGAGAAATTTCAATTACTCAGATATGTAAACACGAGGAAATTAAATCTTCATCAGAGTACAAAACAAATTCTGGCCACAAAATAGAGCGAAACACCAACGTCAAAGACCTGGGAGTGATCATGTCGGAGGATCTCACCTTCAAGGACCATAACATTGTATCAATCGCATCTGCTAGAAAAATGACAGGATGGATAATGAGAACCTTCAAAACGAGGGATGCCAAGCCCATGATGACACTCTTCAGGTCACTTGTTCTATCTAGGCTGGAATATTGCTGCACACTAACAGCACCTTTCAAGGCAGGTGAAATTGCTGACCTAGAAAATGTACAAAGAACCTTCACGGCGCGCATAACGGAGATAAAACACCTCAATTACTGGGAGCGCTTGAGGTTCCTGAACCTGTATTCCCTGGAACGCAGGTGGGAGAGATACATGATTATATACACCTGGAAAATCCTAGAGGGACTAGTACCGAACTTGCACACGAAAATCACTCACTACGAAAGCAAAAGACTTGGCAGACGATGCAACATCCCCCAATGAAAAGCAGGGGTGCCACTAGCACGTT
The DNA here is from genome assembly GCF_026875155.1 of Cherax quadricarinatus. Lineage (NCBI taxonomy): Eukaryota > Metazoa > Arthropoda > Malacostraca > Decapoda > Parastacidae > Cherax > Cherax quadricarinatus. Next base: position 18,293 of record NW_026493228.1, read on the forward strand.
AAGAGACCATACAATAAGTGTCAGGGGCCCGAGACTGTTCAACTGCCTCCCCCTCTTCAAGGGGGGCTCCTTGGCGTGAAGAGGCTCTTGGTCTGAGGAATTAGACCTGTCAGTCTTCTTCCTCAGACTGAACCTAATTACCCCCGAATCTCCCCTCCCCTATCCCATCCTCCCCATCCTCCCCTTTTTCCTTTCCTCCTCCTCCTCCCCACCCCTCCCTTTTGCCCTCCCTCTTTTTGGCCTTTGGGATTTTTCCCACAGGCGCGCTAGTTCCTAGGTAGGGTAAAGGATACCGGGGTCTATCCCATTCCGTTGAGGTTCTTGGCGGTGGTGTAGTTTGCCTTGGAATCTGGATCGCCTGGGGATGTCCCGATCCCTCTCCGGTATCCCGGAGTAGCTTTGGGTGTCTTTCGGGCGACGGGTGTATCTCTGGAAGCCACCTTTTGGATTCCGGGGGTGGTGGCCGAAGGAGGTATGCTTTGTGGTGGATATCCGGCCGCCCTCTCTTTTGTCCACCGAGGTAGCTCGGCAGATGTGAGGTTGCTATCCCGGATTGTTAGTTTACTAGCATGATGGGTAGGGTATGGCACGGGTTCCATGCTGCATCTGCACTATTTGCGGTGCTGAGGTCCTCTTGGGCGCGGAGGGAGATTTCTGGCCCTTTCATTCCTCCTAGGAACTATCCCTCTCTGGTCCCCCCTTTTTTTATTCTTTTTTTTATTTTTATTTTCTTTTCTTCTTCCTTTTTTTTTCTTAAAAACAAAAAGAAAGAAGTAACCTAACCATGGCAGCCCTAGTCCATGAACCTACTACCCCCGGGCCCCTTCTTGATACCGCACCCCGTTCTGACCCCGGCTCGTCTTTGGACCACTCTTCAGACACTCCTCATGCCTCTGTACCTATTGCTGGTGCTGTTTCCTCACCCGCTTCAGGTACTGAGGCCTCGACTGACTCTTCGATTTATCGGACCTTTGCTCTCCTCTGACTATGCTTCCAGCCTCTCCCTCTACGGTGCGGCAATTTTCAAATCGCCGACCCGTTCCACGTCAGACCAACTCTGGTCCCACGCCAACGACAATTACCTGCTGATGATACTTCTCCACCTTCTCGTTCTTCTCAGAAACAATTGACACGTCCTTCACTACCTTTTCACGCTCAGTTTCAGACTGAACAATGGACTAAATTCTTCACTTTACGACCGACTTCCTCTACTGCCTATCTTTCTGACCACAGTATTGGCAAGGCACTCCTACGCCATGTTGGTAAAGATATTTCTTTTCATGCTCTTAAGAGCGGTACACGCATCATTACCGTACAGAATGCTACCCAGGCTCATGAGCTCTCTCATCTTTCCCATATCGATACTGTTCCTGTCACTCTTGAAAAACATCATTCCCTCAATTCTTGTAGTGGTACCGTCATTCTGCCCCATACCATAGTTCAACAAAATTTCCAGACATGTGGCACTGACATTCTTGAACAGCTGGAATCCAAGATCTCCCAATCCTCAAGGTAGACACTTCGTTCTTCCTGCCCGCGGGCGGGACGATACCCTAGCAATGTGGCTCGTTTAACTTTTGACAGCCGAGAACTCCCATCCTCAGATTATATAGCAGGACATCGGTTACAAGTTCGAAAGGTGATCCCTACACCACAACAGTGTAGAAATTGCTGGCGATTTGGCCATCCAGCGAAATATTGCAGATCTATCGCCGAATGCCCAGTCTGTGGTGCCGATGACCATTCTAATACGTCTTGCAATCGATCTCCCTCTTGCCTTAACTGTCATGAGGCTCACCCTTCGTTACTCCGCCGTTGTCAAGTCTATTTAAACGAGCGGGAAATCCGTTACCTCAAAGAGACGAAGGTCTCCTTATGCCATGGCAGTTTCTCATCTCGCCTCCAAGGGAGACCCACGTGTTTCTTATTCCCATGTTTCAAAACGTCCCCCCACTTCTGGTATCCCATCTTCTACACCCACCTCTGTGGTTACCTCTCCCATAGTCACTCCTGTATTTAATCCTTTTGCTGTCCTCGGCTCAGACATCCCTACTTCAACGCCTCAGTCTGATCTCACTTCTTCGAGTTCTCTCTCACAAGCCTCAGTATCGACGAGACCTCGTACGACACCTCCTAATCGTCCCTCTACTTCTCAAAAGTCAAAAAAAGGTCCGTTAACACCTCCTACCCATCTTCCACCTCCTCATTTTACCCTCCCTGTCTCTGTCCCTGGTTTCTCCCCTCTCACTGCTCAGTTACAGGTGTAGAGGTTCACCTCCTCCTCGTACTGTACCTTCCTCCCTGTTCCCTCCCAAGTTTCTTCCTCTTCTGCCACCTCCCAGGTTCCTGCCTCTTCTGTCCCCTGCCATGCTTCTCCAGTTCCCTCCACCCTTTCGCCCCCCCTACCTTGGTACAGTCCAATACAGTTCCAATCTTTACTCATCCTCCCCCTACCATTTCCAATATTGTCTCCCATATGACGTCTCTGAATTCAGAAACACTTGAAGCAATCTCTGAATATATTGCAGAGACCAAACCATCAATGGACACTGATCCACCTTCCACTCTTTCTCTCTCCTCTGCTCCATCTGCGCAACTCCTTTCTTCACAGCGCACCGTTCGTTCGCTGCTTGAACATTTTCCACTGCCTCCGCATGTGGACTTTTCTAACCCCTCTAGTCCATAGGAACCCTTACCTGCGGATTTCAAGTACCTTTATCATTGCCAATCATGGCCTATTTACAGTGGAATATACGCGGCCTCAGGGGTAATTGGGGTGAGCTTCAGATGTTACTCTCCCAGTTTGCCCCTGTTGGTTATTATTATTATTATTAAAGATTAGCCGGTATTCTCCCGGCCCGGGCCTTTTCCAAGTGGTGGCCCGGCCGCCCCTGTTGGTGTTTGCTTACAGGAACCAAAATTACACTCTGCTGTTATTTCTCCCATCTCAGGCTATAATTTATTGTATTCTTCAGATCCTTTTCCTGATGGGACCTTTAATGAAAGTGCCCTTCTTCTACGCACTGATATTCCGTACCATCAGCTATTTGTTCATACTTCGCTGCATTACACAGCAGCCCGTATCCACTTACATAGGTGGTATACACTCTGTTCTTTATATCTCTCTCCTTCTCGGGCATTATATATTCCAGATATTGCCTTCCTTGTTTCGTCATTACCGCCACCGATTCTGTTTACTTGGTGATTTTAATGCCCACCATTTCCTCTGGGGGGGTCTCACTGTGATTCCTGTGGAATTCAGTTAGAGGCTTTTCTTGCCACCCACCCACTCCATGTTTTAAATACAGGTACTCACACCCATTTTGATCCTCGGACTCATACTCTCTCTTGCATCGATCTCTCAGTCTGCTCTTCCTCCGCTGCATTAGACTTCACTTGGTCTGTTCTCCCAGACTTACATGACAGTGATCATTTCCCAATCATTCTTACTTCCCCTTCATATTCGCCACCTCTTCACACCCCACGCTGGCAATTTAATCGGGCAAATTGGAACCTTTACTCACACCTAACTGTTTTTAAAGAGGTTCCTTCTTCGTCCTCCATCGATGAGCTTTTACACCTCTTCTCGTCCTCCGTTTTCACCGCAGCTTCTCATTCTATACCCCAAACTTCGGGCAGGCATTCTCAGAAATGCGTGCCTTGGTGGTCTCCTGCTTGTGCTCATGCAGTACGTTTGAAACGCGCTGCATGGGGCAGGTACCGGTACAATAGAACCACAGAGAGACTCCTTGATTTTAAACAGAAGCGTGCGATCGCTCGCCATGTCATCCGTGATGCTAAACGCACTTGCTGGCGAGATTATGTCTCCATCACCTCTGCTTCCTCTATGAGTGCAGTCTGGAAAAAAGTACGAAAACTGAGTGGTAAATATTCTCCTGACCCGGCTCCTGTTCTGCGGGTTGCCGGTGTTGATATAGCAAACCCACTAGATGTTGCCAATGAAATTGGCAATCATCTGGTCCGTATTTCTCAGGGACTCCATCTATGCCCCTCATTTCTTTCCTCAAAGTCTACCAGAGAGTTAGCACCCTTGGACTTTTCTTCTCTCAGAGAAGAACAGTATAATGTGCCTTTTACACTTCAAGAACTGGAGGCAACACTCTCAGCTTGTCGATCATCGGCAGCTGAGCCCGACGACATTCATATTCGTATGCTACAACATTTACATCAGTCAGCCCTTGCAGTCCTATTACGCCTTTACAATCTTATTTGGTCACAAGGAGTTCTTCCACAGCTGTGGAAATCCGCCATTGTTCTCCCTTTCCGCAAACCAGGCACTACGGGACATGAAACCTCCCACTATCGTCCCATTGCTCTTACCAGTGCAGTTTGCAAAGTAATGGAACACCTAGTAAATAGACGTTTAGTGTGGTATTTAGAGACACACAACAGTCTCTCCACTCGTCAATATGGCTTTCGTAAGGGACGTTCTACCATAGACCCCTTACTATGCTTGGATACGTATGTTCGTAATGCCTTTGCGAATAACCACTCAGTTATTGCCATATTTTTTGACCTTGAGAAGGCATATGACACAACTTGGAGGTATAATATTTTAGCCCAAGCCCACTCCTTTGGCCTTCGAGGCAATCTACCATCCTTCCTTAAGAACTTTTTAACTGACAGGCATTTCCGTGTTCGGGTTAATAATGTGCTCTCCCCGGACTTTATCCAAGCTGAAGGTGTCCCCCAGGGATGTGTTCTGAGCACAACACTTTTTCTCCTTGCTATTAATGATTTGGCCTCTAGTCTTCTATCAAATATTTGGTCATCACTCTATGTTGATGACTTCGCTATTGCCTGTCCAGGCGCTGACTGTCACCTCATTACAGTTTCTCTCCAACATGCAGTAGACCGTGTTTCCAATTGGGCCACCACACGTGGGTTTAAATTTTCCAGCACTAAAACCCACCAAATTACTTTCACTAGACGCTCTGTCATCTCCGATCATCCTTTGTACCTCTATGACTCCCGTATCCCTGAACGTGATACAGTCAAGTTTCTGGGCCTCCTCCTTGATCGTAGGTTATCCTGGAAACCTCACATTACCTCTCTGAAGGCAACTTGTCACAGCCGGCTGAACCTTCTTAAAACCCTTGCTCATCTTTCATGGGGAGCTGATCGTCGAACCCTCCTTCGCCTACATTCCACCCTTATTTTATCAAAACTTGATTATGGTGACCAGATCTATTCAGCGGCATCTCCTGCTACTCTCTCTAGCCTTAACCCCATTCATCACCAAGGATTACGTTTATGCCTTGGTGCTTTTCGCTCTTCCCCTGTCGAGAGCCTCTATGCAGAAGCGAACGTTCCATCCTTATCCGATCGCCGTGACGCCCATTGCCTGCGCTACTATGTATGCTCTCATGATCTCCGCAATCCTTCCATTTATAGAATGGTCACTGATATTAGTAGACATTCTTTATTTGTTCGCCGCCCCTGTTTACTCCGTCCCTTCTCTCTTCGCCTTCATTCGCTCTTGTCTTCTCTTCAACTACCACCTTTCTATGTACATGTAGCATCTCACTTTTCCCTACCCCCCTGGGAAGTTCCAGCTGTTCGAGTCTGTTCTTTCTCCCTCCCTTGCTCGAAAGCCCAACTGTCTACAGTCGCTTCCCGCTCTCTTTTTCTTGACCACTTTCACTCTCATTCTCATGCCATTGCTGTGTACACAGATGGCTCTAAGTCTTCTGACAGCGTAGGATTCGCAGCAGTGTTTCCGGACAGCGTCGTACAAGGGCATTTACTCTCTTCGGCTAGTATTTTTACTGCTGAATTATATGCCATCCTTACAGCACTTATCCGTATTGCATCTATGCCTGTGTCATCATTTGTGGTTGTCTCAGACTCCCTTAGTGCTTTACAGGCTATACAAAAATTTGATACACCTCACCCCTTAGTCCTCCGTATCCAACTTTGGCTACGCCGCATCTTTACCAAGCATAAAGATATTGTTTTTTGTTGGGTCCCTGGTCATGTTGACGTACACGGCAATGAACAGGCAGACACTGCTGTGCGGTCAGCAGTACATGACCTACCAGTCTCTTATAGAGGTATTCCATTTACGGACTATTTTGCTGCAATATCTTCCCACCTTCACACCCGTTGGCAACAACGTTGGTCTACTATGCTCGGCAACAAACTTCAATCTATTAAACCGAGTATAGGTTACTGGCCGTCTTCTTATCACCAGTGTCGAGGTTGGGAGACTACTCTCTCCCGTCTTCGCATTGGCCATACTTGTCTTACTCATGAATATCTCATGGAGAGGCGTCTTGCTCCTCTCTGTGAGAATTGCCAAGCTCCATTATCAGTCAGCCACATTCTGTTGGACTGCCAACTTTATCTGTCGTCGTCTTCGCTCCGCTGCTCTCTCTTTACCTTCCCTTCTCGCTGATGGACCCACCTTTCATCCGGACTCTCTCATTGACTTTTTGACAACAACTGACTTACTTCACAAATTCTGATACCTTCAGCCCTTTCTACTTCAATCTCTTGCTACCCTCTACCCCCGTACTATCCCCTGCCCCGCTGTTTTCTGTAACCTGCTGATCATCCCTCCTCCCTTCTGCCATCCAATACCCTCGCTTCCTTCCCTACCCTGCAGCGCTGTGTAGCCCTTGTGGCTTAGCGCTTCTTTTTGATTATAATAATAATCAACTGCCTCCCAGCATACATAAGGGGGATTACCAACAGACCCCTGGCAGTCTTCAAGCTGGCACTGGACAAGCACCTAAAGTCGGTTCTTGATCAGCCGGGCTGTGGCTCGTACGTTGGTTTGCGTGCAGCCAGCAGTAACAGCCTGGTTGATCAGGCTCTGATCCACCAGGAGGCCTGGTCACAGACCGGACCGCGGGGGCGTTGACCCCCGGAACTCTCTCCAGGTAAACTCCAGGTTCAGGTAAACTGTGGATAAAATACTTTGCCATTTCTTGAACATTTCTGAATGAGTTGTCTCTAAATTCATTAATTTTATCGCACTCCAGTACATAATGACGCAAGGTGTGACAATAGTCCATCTGGCAAAGTTTACATTTCGTTTGGTCTACATCTGGTGGTGGTGATTTAACCTGCCATAGATACTTGTAACCCAGCGGGAGCCGCGCAGTAGTGACATCCAAGAGTCTGCTTATTTTGTTGGATGCACCATAGACATGTGGCTCCTCCTGCATGATGGAATGATGATAGATGGACTCACTGGTGTCAGTCTCCCTGAGCCTTAAGTCCATAAAATTCATGATCTAGAAACTCTATAATGGCTGGACTAGGCGCCCGTCAGTTTTAGAGGATAGAACGACTAATACATTTACAGATTGCACAGAGGCCCGGAAAATGAAAGAAGAATAATTCTAAAGAGAAACTGTTCGTTTTGAAAGACAATTCAGGATATATTTAACGTGCAAAAAGCCGCCTCCATGGTCCCTAAGTTCTTTGAAACCGACTTTGATGTCTTTGAGAACTAGGAACGTGCAATAAGTTGGCCACAGTTTTGACAGGCAGTGTGGAAATTTTTTTACATAATTTTCCTAAATTTATAATGATACAAATTTCAATAATGTAAATTATGTGTAAAATGTGTTGCTGGTGATCTAAATTTAATTTTCGAGTGAAGAAAGAGCCAGCAGGCACGGTGAGAGGCGGAAGGGGGGGAAGAGCCATAATGAAAAAATAGGGAAAGACTGGTCACTATAATAGTCAAATTGAATCGGACGTCATCGAGGCAAAATTGAGTGGAGCGGCCTTAGACGACAATTAAATAAAGCAGCAATGTCTCTCAATGAAGAATTGGAATGAATTTTGTGAGGATGCCGGTGGATAAGTAACGTTCACCTGTTTTGTACAGTAGTTGTACGTTGGCCTTCGTAATTTCCAGGTGTCTAGGTAGCGTTGGCGTGTGTTCACCTGTGGTCTCAGTGGTTTCAGTTCAGTTTAATATGTTTATTATGCACCCCATACCCATCCTGTGGGCGGTAGTCAAAAGATTACAGAGGTACATAATTGGTCCAGGGACTGGACTCCAAAGTTTTGATAGCTGAGCAAGTTACAAAGGTAATGAACTAGATCTGGTCATAATCATGACCAAGTTACAAAGGTAATGAGCTGGTCACACTCATGAATAATTGCAAAGGTCATCATATGCTGTTATAGTGTTAATATCAAGTGTAATAGGCCTTACCCCCAAGTTCATTCAAGTCACAAACAATTTACAGAGTCAACTAATTCAATTTTACCAGAGTTACTGATTTTCTTAAATACTAATAAGTAATTAGGTCCCGCTTGGTATGAGTGTGGTTGAGGAGTCTGGGCATCGGAGTTACAGTTCTACGACCTATTGTGACTATAGTCCCACTTTCCTCAGAATTGTTTACCTGGAGTTTACCTGGAGAGAGTTCCGGGGGTCAACGCCCCCGCGGCCCGGTCTGTGACCAGGCCTCCTAGTGGATCAGAGCCTGATCAACCAGGCTGTTACTGCTGGCTGCACGCAAACCAACGTACGAGCCACAGCCCAGCTGATCAGGAACCGACTTTAGGTACTTGTCCAGTGCCAGCTGGAAGACTGCCAGGGGTCTGTTGGTAATCCCCCTAATGTATGCTGGGAGGCAGTTGAACAGTCTCGGGCCCCTGACACTAATTGTATGGTCTCTTAACGTGCTAGTGACACCCCTGCTTTTCATTGGGGGGATGTTGCATCGTCTGCCAAGTCTTTTGCTTTCGTAGTGAGTGATTTTCGTGTGCAAGTTCGGTACTAGTCCCTCTAGGATTTTCCAGGTGTATATAATCATGTATCTCTCCCTCCTGCGTTCCAGGGAATACAGTTTTAGGAACCTCAAGCACTCCCAGTAATTGAGGTGTTTTATCTCCGTTATGCGCGCCGTGAAGGTTCTCTGTACATTTTCTAGGTCAGCAATTTCACCTGCCTTGAAAGGTGCTGTTAGTGTGCAGCAATATTCCAGCCTAGATAGAACAAGTGACCTGAAGAGTGTCATCATGGGCTTGGCATCCCTCGTTTTGAAGGTTCTCATTATCCATCCTGTCATTTTTCTAGCAGATGCGATTGATACAATGTTATGGTCCTTGAAGGTGAGATCCTCCGACATGATCACTCCCAGGTCTTTGACGTTGGTGTTACGCTCTATTTTGTGACCAGAATTTGTTTTGTACTCTGATGAAGATTTAATTTCCTCGTGTTTACCATATCTGAGTAATTGAAATTTCTCATCGTTGAACTTCATATTGTTTTCTGCAGCCCACTGAAAGATTTGGTTGATGTCCGCCTGGAGCCTTGCAGTGTCTGCAAAGGATGAGGAACAAGATGGGAGCGAGTACTGTGCCTTGTGGAACAGAGCTTTTTACCGTGGCTGCCTCGGACTTTACTCTGTTGACTACTACTCTCTGTGTTCTGTTAGTGAGGAAATTATAGATCCATCGACCGACTTTTCTTGTTATTCCTTTAGCACGCATTTTGTGCGCTATTACGCCATGGTCACACTTGTCGATGGCTTTTGCAAAGTCTGTATATATTACATCTGCATTCTTTTTGTCTTCTAGTGCATCAAGGACCTTGTCGTAGTGATCCAATAGTTGAGACAGACAGGAGCGACCTGTTCTAAACCTATGTTGCCCTGGGTTGTGTAACTGATGGGTTTCTAGATGGGTGGTGTAACTAAATTTGGTGAGTAATAATTGTCGTAGTTACATCTTACCCAAATTACATGTATGTAAATAATAGTGAATCTCGTTCATGTAATTTCTCACAGGCAGAGCTCAAACTTGTAAAACTGCATTGCCCTCTGGCAAGTACATTAATTATGACACACCCACACCTCGGCTAGGAAGGCCAACTCCATGCTACTGTTTGACTGAACTGCACAATTAATAGCATAATGGGGACCTAGAACTTCTCCATTCTGAATTGCCAGTTTATTGTTTAAGAGGGCATGGCAATGGGTGTGTTATAAACGATGAATAAATTGTAAAATACTCGGCGTAAGCCTCACTAAGACTACATGATTATTTAATGTTGTACTTGAAATTAGATGTTTAATTTTGAGATCTGCAGATTGGTTATAAATACCCAAGATTCTTTACCCTCCTTCGTTTGGGATGGCTTCCTGTTCAAATAGAGAGTTAAACTGGATATGACGCATTCACAAGAATTGAATGATCTTTTCAGAATGTAATATGAAAAAGGGTTAGGTACAAATATGATCTTAATAGTTTATATGGCATTGCTATGGTTAAAGCCTTTTATCAGAAAGGAATACGTAGTATAAATCCTGAAGAAAAACATTCCTTTGGAGAAACAGGTATAGCTAATATATCATGCCAAGGAAATATAGGGTATACAGAATCTGTAAAACCTGAGGTGGCAAGAAATATGGACGAACTTCCTTTCCTACTTGCACAAGCAAATTTTACTGAAGATAGGGTTTCATCCCTATGTAAAATTGTAATCGAATCAGAATGTTGCAAAATCACCGAAACCACTAACAGGTTGATAGTTATTCATCTTCCACCGAAACATTTCTTAGTGAGCTTGTAAGCTTCTCTCTTTTACGTGCGGGTTATTTGTGTATAGTGTAGCTTGTGTTAGCTTTAACTTCTGATGGATTCAGGAGGAGAATTTGAAAAGGTGCAACAAGATGTACATGTAAACAATCAATATTTTTAGAAAGTTTTATTAGAACTACAATTGAGCTGAAAACCAGTAAACAGTCTTCCATTAAGTGAAAGACATTCAAATTAACCAATAATATCATTAATTGGAAATCCTTGTGTGACGTGAGCTGGTTATATTACAATATATTGGGCGTTCATTACACCCTCACTGCTTGCATTCCCTCTGTACCAGCCATACTAGCAGCTGGGTCATAGTAGCTACAAAGGGGATCCGGTTACCCTGATTTAATATCAGGTTTATTAGTCAAAAAATTGGGTGATTGTTTGCTTAATTGATGTTGCTTCCTCACCGGATGCAGGTTCTCACTGAGGCTGCTGGAGGATCCACATGTATGAGAAGAAAAGGAAATCACAGTGAGTGAACTAGTTTTGATCTCTCGCTTATCAACATCTTGTTGCTCTATTGCAGTTTGTGCATATTGTAAATATTTGTGGAGAAAATATCTGAGTACTCAAACACTGCCCTTTGTGTTTGTTAAGGCGTTTATTTGCGTGAGGATTGTTCCTTGTCTGGAGACTTGATTGATGTTCAGATTACTGTTAGTGCTTGCTGGGTAATGCCACCTACCTATGTTAGTGCTAGCTGGGTAATGCCACCTACCTATGTTAGTGCTAGCTGGGTAATGCCACCTACATATATTAGTGCTAGCTGGGTAATGCCACGTACCTATGTTAGTGCTAGCTGGGTAAAGCCACCTACCTATGTTAGTGCTAGCTGGGTAATGCCACCTACCTATATTAGTGCTAGCTGGGTAATGCCACGTATCTATGTTAGTGCTAGCTGGGTAATGCCACCTACCTATGTTAGTGCTAGCTGGGTAATGCCACCTACCTATGTTAGTGCTAGCTGGGTAATGCCACCTACCTATGTTAGTGCTAGCTGGGTAATGCCACCTACCTATATTAGTGCTAGCTGGGTAATGCCACCTACCTATGTTAGTGCTAGCTGGGTAATGCCACCTACCTATGTTAGTGCTAGCTGGGTAATGCCACCTACCTATGTTAGTGCTAGCTGGGTAATGCCACCTACCTATATTAGTGCTAGCTGGGTAATGCCACCTACCTATGTTAGTGCTAGCTGGGTAATGCCACCTACCCATGTTAGTGCTAGCTGGGTAATGCCACCTACCTATGTTAGTGCTAGCTGGGTAATGCCACCTACCTATGTTAGTGCTAGCTGGGTAATGCCACCTACCTATGTTAAGCATATGGTGACGACATCTATATATGCAGTCCTTGTCCAGCCAATCACTACAGCGCTGCTGGCATATTCTTCTCTCCTGGCACTGAATATTGTCGTATTGAAACTACTACACAGTTTCATGAGCTAATTGGATGCAAGATAACTCTTGTTTATCAGACACAGCTTCTCAATGTGGTGTCTCAGCTGCTGAGGGATCTGGTGTTAGTCTTCACTCCCCACTCCGTTGTCTCGCTCGTAATGCTGCTGATATTACTCTTAAATATTTACCAGCCAGTCACAGACCGGGCCGCGGGGGCGTTGACCCCCGGAACTCTCTCCAGGTAAACTCCAGGGGACAACTGTCGGTTTGCCAGGTTTATCTCATAACCACTCTGCTTCGTTGACACTTGGATCTGAGAAATTATATTTGAACAGACAAGGAAACAAAGTACATTTGCTAATGATGAATATGAGAGAGGAAAAAATGGAGAGACAAATATCATCTTACCTGTCATGAATATTTTAATGTGCAAAAATCAGTGTCCCTGGTACATTATTTTTCTGAATCAGAGCCTGAGGAATTGTTTTGAAACATTTGATAATTATGCTGGAGCTGTGCAGTGGCCAGTCTACCACTGTGCTGTATATGTTCACACGGCGGTGTATAGGAAAGAACGATAATTCACTTCTAGCCAGGTTGAAGGAGACTTCTCTAATTACGGCATTGTGAAGGCTACTGTGCATATTAATGTATCCCGGCCAATACAGACGAGAGTTAAGATTGGATATACGTCAATCTGGGTAATTGTGTAAACTGTATTAGGATCAAGTTAAAAACTTTAACCAAGTGGTGTAAGACAGCTAGAGTCTAAAATATTAGTTACTTGGTGTACTTAATTCTGTTAGACAACTTTCTTGTATCCCACAAGGGAATACCACGAACCATTCAAAGTGACCATGGTACTAATTTTACTGCCAGTTTTTCAAGAGGTTTTAAGTAACTTGGACATTAAGCAGTGTTTCTCAACAGCTTATCCTCAGTCACAAATGGCACTTGAAAGATTCCATTAAAGTTTTAAAATAATTACGCAAACTTATAACCTGCATTTTCTCACTTGACCGAGAAGAGTTCTTGCCTTCGATTCTCTTCACTGTGAGAGAAACCTTGCAGGAGTTCTGTGTACAGTAGTTTCCAGCTGATATTTGGCCATAATGTAAGAGTCTCGGAAAGTGCTCGAAGAGGTCTGGCCGGGAGATGATGACTCTACATCAATCAGATGATTGTTTTTTTTTTTTTTAACCACCTTACGCCCCACTGATGACAGTTCCTACAGACCCTGACGATGAGACTGACGTCTTGTAAGAAGTCAGTGGAGAACAATAAAACTGCATAGAGATATGTCCTCAGTATTTTTTACCGACTTTTCTCACTGACCCTTTACCAAAGAGAGAGGGAGGATGTTAAGCCAGCTCGCAGCATAAGTACTCTCCCATCTACGTGGAGTCTTTAAAAGCACGTGTTATGTGCATAAAGCGAAGTGATGGATTGAGTGCAGCACCTTGTTCCCGTACATTGACGGTGTTTGTTGACTGAAGTATAGCGGATACCTGATCATTGCAACATGCTGCCGTCATGCTAATGGCACAGATTTCATCTAGATTTACTTCTCTTTCTTCAACCATGCCGGTTGCAGCTGAGACAAGAGACTCACAATAAGTATGGACAAAGAGTCGTGGCCCCAGAGACATCCAGGAAAAATTTCAGTCTGATGCATGCCTGGCTGCACGGACCCGTAGGTCTTAGTGTTGTTCGCGTGTGTATTGGACAACTACGAATACCTTCGATGAAAAGAGAAAAATGTATAAAATCACACACAATGGATGAGGACACAAGTGTTGATGAGCAAGATATATTTACAACACTTAGGTATCTTTACTGCCCTGCATAATAGGTTTCCTCATTCTATGCGTCTCAGCAGTAAAGATATTCAAGCATTGTAAATAAATCTTATTCATCAGTTTGTCGGTATAGTATACCAGCAATAAATGGTGCTGGGTTGGATTTGATGACGTGTCTAGCATGGTCCAGTAGGCTACCTTCAGTGCTATATTCTGTTTCTAGAAACTTTGTGGCAACAGGCTAAGTTATTACGGAAATGCTTCAGAAAAGAGAAGTTGATGAATGAGAAATTGTGCAACATTTGCGTCGTCGTTTTTTCTAACTCATTTGTGTAATACATGACAGACGCAGCAACATTTTGGATCTTGATACAGGAATTCTTCAACGCTTGCTTAACCCTTAATAGGCATGACCAACTTCTATTGGATTTTGTCCACAGGTGATGCCGCCTCCAACTGCTTCACGTCACCTGTCTGCAGTATATAAGCCCTTTCTCCGTGCAAGATTGATTGACTAAACACATCTCCAGGCTTCTCATCTTGCATCGTTCCTATCAGTATTGGACTGATGAAGCCACTGCTGGCGAAACGTTTCCACAGTGAAGATACCCAAATGTTGTACAAGTGTCTCATTCGTAAGACTGAGCTATACTGCAGAAGCCTTTGTTCTGAGTGAAGGTGTTTGATATGCTAATCAGTGATGACTCCAGAATCCTGCTTTTGACAATGATTGATGCGATCTTGTAAATGATCAAATGATTGTGGGAGTTTCTATGTGAAATACTAGCCTTATTCAAGTGATCTATTCTACTGGAGACCTGGAGTTTACCTGGAGAGAGTTTCGGGGGTCAATGCCCCCGCGGCCCGGTCTGTGACCAGGCCTCCTGGTGGATCAGCGCCTGATCAACCAGGCTGTTGCTGCTGGCTGCACGCAAACCAACGTACGAGCCACAGCCCGGCTGATCAGGAACTGACTTTAGGTGCTTGTCCAGTGCCAGCTTGAAGACTGCCAGGGGTCTGTTGGTAATCCCCCTTATGTGTGCTGGGAAGCAGTTGAACAGTCTCGGGCCCCTGACACTTATTGTATGGTCTCTTAACGTGCTAGTGACATGTGTGTATGTGTGTGTGTGTGTGTGTGTGTGTGTGTGTGTGTGTGTGTGTGTGTGTGGGTGTGTGTGTGTGTGTGTGTACTCATCTAATTGTGTGTCTGTTTTTTATTTCTCCCATACATATTTATTCGCAGTCTTTGCAAAGTATTATGCATACGTCTGCTGTGGTTTGGAGCTGTTGGTGTTACTGGTGGTGCCCTTGACTGTGATAGATGCAGTGATGGATACTTGGAATTTGGTACTGGAGAGAATGCTGAAGATATGTTTAAGAAAAAAGTTGTTAGGGAGGATTATGTATCTTCTTACAGTTGTGTCTCGTCTAGCTGAGTTGATAATGTGAGCACGGAACCAGCAGTCTCTGATGAAATGAAGAGGATAGTTATGTTTAGAAAAGATCAGTGATCAGTCATGTACATTTAAAACAATTTAGTGATCTCGACTGTTCCTGAAACAAACATCAAACACTAGAAACTCTCCAGCCTAGATGTGACATCCCAATTTATTAAAGTGCCCACAACACAAGCCCCTATCACGAGCCTTTTCCATCCTATGGAGAGGGAGCATGGACACAGGGGTCGTCCCTCAGTTACTAAAAACAACAGATATAGCCCCACTCCACAAAGGGGGCAGTAAAGCAACAGCAAAGAACTACAGACCAATAGCACTAACATCCCATATCATAAAAATCTTTGAAAGGGTCCTAAGAAGCAAGATCACCACCCATCTAGAAACCCATCAGTTACACAACCCAGGGCAACATGGGTTTAGAACAGGTCGCTCCTGTCTGTCTCAACTATTGGATCACTACGACAAGGTCCTAAATGCACTAGAAGACAAAAGAATGCAGATGTAATATATACAGACTTTGCAAAAGCTTCGACAAGTGTGACCATGGCGTAATAGCGCACAAAATGCGTGCTAAAGGAATAACAGGAAAAGTCAGTCGATGGATCTATAATTTCCTCACTAACAGAACACAGAGAGTAGTCGTCAACAGAGTAAAGTCCGAGGCAGCTACGGTGAAAAGCTCTGTTCCACAAGGCACAGTACTAGCTCCCATCTTGTTCCTCATCCTCATATCCGACATAGACAAGGATGTCAGCCACAGCACCGTGTCTTCCTTTGCAGATGACACCCGAATCTGCATGACAGTGTCTTCCATTGCAGACACTGCAAGGCTCCAGGCGGACATCAACCAAATCTTTCAGTGGGCTGCAGAAAACATATGAAGTTCAACGATGAGAAATTTAAATTACTCAGATATGGTAAACATGAGGAAATTAAATCTTCATCAGAGTACAAAACAAATTCTGGCCACAAAATAGAGCGAAACACCAACGTCAAAGACCTGGGAGTGATTAGTCGGAGGATCTCACCTTCAAGGACCATAACATGTATCAATAGCATCTGCTAAGAAAAATGACAGGATGGATATGAGAACCTTCAAAACTAGGGAGGCCAAGCCCATGATGACACTCTCAGGTCACTTGTTTTAATCTAGGCTGGAATATTGCTGCACACTAACAGCACCTTTCAAGGCAGGTGAAATTGCCGACCTAGAAAATGTACAGAGAACTTTCACGGCGCGCATAACGGAAATAAAACATCTCAATTATTGGGAGCGCTTGAGGTTCCTAAACCTGTATTCCCTGGAACGCAGGAGGGAGAGATACATGATTATAACACCTGGAAAATCCTAGAGGGACTAGTACGAACTTGCACACGAAATCACTCACTACGAAAGCAAAAGACTTGGCAGACGATGCACCATCCCCCCAATGAAAAGCAGGGGTGTCACTAGCACGTTAAGAGACCATACAATAAGTGTCAGGGCCCGAGACTGTTCAAACTGCCTCCCAGCACACATAAGGGGGATTACCAAAACAGCCCCCGGGGCAGTCTTAAAGCTGGCAGGGCCCAAGCAACCAAAGTCTTTTCCCTGATCACCCGGGCTGTGGCTCGTTTTGGGTTTGCGTTGCACCCGGCAGCAACAGCCCGGGTTTGTCAGGCGCTAAACCCCCAGGGGCCTGGTCACAGAGGGGCCCGGGCCGGGGGCTTTGCCCCCGGGAAAACTCCCCATTAAAACCTCCAGGAAATAGATAATTTTCCCCATTCTAGGGGGGAAATTCGTAGACCTCGTTGAACAATGTGTTGGTTTCCCAAATTTTGTTCAGCTTTAAAAGGTCTGTTCTGGCGCCCTATTACTTTTGAACTCTTTAATCCGAGAGTTTTTTCCCTATCACCCCTTCCGGGGGTCACCTAACCCCGTTATTTGATGGTATTCTTATCAAAATTTCCCTGGGGAATTTCGACGTTTTTTGTCATCAAAACAAACTAAACCAGGTTGAGCCCTATTCCAATCCACGTTCGAGGAGATGGACTCTCTTTTTTCCTCGGCGTTCTCATCTATAAATCGGGAATGAATACTTTTCAAAGTCCACCGCAAGTACCATTAAACCCAATTTTTCCCTCAACTGCTACTCGCACCCCCGCCACCAAGACAAAACGGGGCGAAATTTCATAGGCTTTTTTCTACGTGCTCCCCGTATCCCCAGCACTAAATTTCCCTTTGAAAAATTTATTTTTCCCTAGATAGATTTTTTAAGCTAATTTTTTTTTTTTAAAACACATGGGGGGTTTTTCCCCCCAAGGCAGGGTGGCCGAAAAAAAGAAAATTTCCTATCATTCACTCCATCACTGTTTTTCCCCAGAGGTGCGGTTACCCTACGTTATAAAAAATTAAACATTAAAAACCCCCCCTTCAGAGTGCAGACACTGTAATTTTTTCCCTTTCAGGACTCAAGTCCTGTTTTGCCCGGGGGCCCTGAATCCCTTCTAAATGTTACCTTGCTCACACCCAAAGCACATCTGTCCCAAAGCCCCTTTGTCTCCATTACTCAACTAAAAAAAAGCTCACGGGTGCTTGTGGGAAATCCCAAGGGCCCCTCAAAACAAAACCCCTTTTTTCCCCTTTCCCCCAACCCTTTTCCCAGGCCGGGGCCCCCAAACCCCGCCTTCTCTCCAAATAAAAGGTTTATCACTCTCGAAGCAATTTAAATTTGTTCCTTTTCTTTTCATGTCCAAAAACCCCTTTGATAAACCCCCCAGGCCCTTTTAGGGTAAAACGTTTGGGAATCCCGTACCTCCTCCTAAACCCAAAATTTTGGGTTATCCAAATTTAAATTTACACCCCAAAATTGCCTTTAGACATGACTCTCCAATGCCTCCACTTTCTCCTTGTTGGGAACATTTAAACCCTTTCTTCACCCCCCATTAAGAGCGTTGGTATAACTATACTCTCCCTAAAATTCCCCTCTTTGCCCTTTTATGGAAAATGTTCTTTGTTCTACGGGGTCCCAGTGACCATCTCTTTTTCCCCTTTGTCCCAAATTTTATGATTTCCTATCTTTTATAGACCCATCTGCTGGGCACGATTTTTCCCAGATATCTATATCTTTTTCCCGCTCCTTTCGCTCTCTTTCAATTGATCCCATCCCTTCCCTTACCTAAAATTTTTTTTTTTTTCCTCATCACCCTTTCTCTTTTTTTATATTCACCTTTAAAATTTCCCTTTTTTTACATCCTACGAAACTCACAACCAAACCCCTGCAACTTTTCTTAGAATCTCCCAAAAAGCCCAAAAAGAAACGCAAAGGGGCAACTGTGACAACTCCCACTTTGTGTTTGGGTTCTTTATCTTTTAACTTTCCCCACCCCTTGCCAACACCCGAACATTTTACTTCTCTTACAACCCCATCTATAAATATACTGAACAACCATGGTGACATCACACATCCCTATCTAAGGCCTAGTTTTACTTGGAAATAATCACCCTCTCGCCTACTTACTCTAACCTGAGCCTCACTATCCTCGTAAAAACTCTTCACTGCTTTCAGTAACCCACCTATTCCATACAGTTTCAACATCTGCAACATTGCCCCTCTATCCATCCAATCATATGCCTTTTCCAAATCCATAAATGCCACAAAAACCTCTTTACCCTTATCTATATACTGTTAACCTATATGTTTCACTGTAAACACTTGGTCTACACACCCCCTACCCTTCCTAAAGCCTCCTTGTTCATCTGCTATCCTGCTCTCCGTCTTACTCTTAATTCTTTCAATAATAAATCTACCATTCACTTTACCACGTATACTCAACAGACGTATTCCCCAATAATTTTTACCCTCTCTTATGTCCTCTTTGCCTTTATACAAAGGAACTATGCATGCTGTCTGGCAATCCCTAAGTACCTTAAACTCTTCCATTCATCTATTAAATAAAAGCGCTAACTACTCCAAAACTATATCCCCACCTGCTTTCAACATTTCTATCTTTATCGCATCAGTCCCAGCTGCTTTACCCCCTTTCATTCTACTCACTGTCTCACGAACTTTCTCCACACTCACAACTGGCTCTGTCTCACTCCTACAAGATGTTATTCTTCCTTGCCCTGTTCACGAAATCAGAGCTTCCCTATCTTCATCAACATCTAACAATTCCTCAAAATATTCAATCCATCTTCCCGATACCTCTAACTCCCCATTTAATAACTCTCCTCTTATATTTTTAACTATCAAATCCTTTCGTTCACTAGGCTTTCTCAACTTATTAATCTCCAAAACATCTTATTTTCAATAAAATTTGTTGATAACATCTCACCCACTCTCTCAATTGCTCTCTTTTTATCCTGTCTTTTACTCTCCATATTCTTCTCCCTCTTTGCATCACTTCTACTTTGTAAAAACCTCTCATAATCTAACTTTATCTCTTACTACTCTCCTTACATCATCATTCCACCATTCGCTCTTCTTCCCTCCCACACCCACTTTCCTGTAACCACAAACTTCTGCTGAACACTCTAACACTACATACTTAAACTTACTCCATACAACTTCTACCCCATTACCTATACTCTCACTAGCCTGTTTATACCTTACCCTAACTGCCTCCTCCTTTAATTTATAAACCTTCACTTCTCTCTCTTGCTTGCTGCGTCCCTTTACCTTGTATCCAATCCACCTTTTACTCTCACTGTAGCTTTAACTAAAATGTGATCTAATATATCTGTGACCCCTCTATATACATATACATCCTGAAGTCTGACAACAGTCTTTCATCTACCAATAAGTAGTCCAACAAACTACTGTCATTACGCAATATATCATATCTTGTATACTTATTGATCCTCTTTCTCTTAAAATACGTGCTACCTGTAAGCAAACCCCTTTCTATACAAAGTTTAATCAAATCTCCCCATTATCATTTACACCGGGCACCCCAAATTTACGTACCACACCCTCTCTAAACGTTTCTCCTGCTTTATTTAGCATTTAGGTCCCCTACCACAATTACCTTCTCACTTGGTTCAAAACTTCCTACACATTCGCTTAACATCTCCCAAAATCTCTCTCTTTCCTCTATACTCCTCTTTTCTCCAGGTTCATACACGCTTATTATGATCCGCTTTTTGCATCCGACCCTTATTTTAATCCCCATAATCCTTGAATTTATACATTTCTATTCCATCTTCTCTATCCATAACTGAACCTTCAACATTATTGCTACCCCTTCCTTTGCTCTAACTCTCTCAGATACACCTAACTTAATCCCAGTTATTTCTACTCACTGAAACTACCCTACCCCCTTCAGCTTTGTTTCGCTTGGAGCTAGGACATCCAACTTATTTTCATTCATAACATTAGCAATCATTTCTTTCTTATCATCCGCACTACATCCACGCACATTCAATCAACCCAGTTTTATAAAGTTTTTCTTTTTCCTGATTTTAGTAATTTATACAAGAGAAAAGGATACTTGCTCATTGCTTCCTTCATTTTAGTCGCCTCTTACGACCCACGTGGCTTACGGAGGAAGAATTCTGTTCCACTTCACCACGGAGATAAGAGGAAGTAAACAAGACCAAGAACTAGTAAGAAAATAGAAGAAAACATAGAGAGGTGTGTATATATATGCTTGTACATGTATGTGTAGTGTGGCCTAAGTATAAGTAGACGTAGCAAAACATATCTGCAACCTTGCATGATTATGAGACAGAAAAAAGACACCAGCAGTCCTACCATTAGGCAAAACAATTACAGGCTTCTGTTTCACACATTTGGTAGGACGATAGTACCTCCCAACCAACTAAACTATCCTCATCATTTCAGAGACAGCAGTAGCCGTGCGTACATCTTTAACTGCCTAGAAGAGAGACAACCGAAATAAGATGCATAGGTCCCCTCCTATCAACTCTGTTGCTAAATTCATCTCCAGCATTGTCTCCAACACTGAATTCCAAGTATCTACCACTGCCGCTTCTACAGTCAAAGACATCACCAATATGGGACTCCAACTCAAAACCATGGTAGGGATGTACACGCTCTCCTGCAAAGATAGTAACCAAATATACACGGGAGAAACATCAAGGGACCTTCACTTATGCATTTCTGAACACCAGTTTACCAGCAGAATTGACCACCTAAATAATGCCTGTATTTCATACGAACTCCCCCGACCACTTGATCAGTTTCAATAGCGAACGACTTGTTATCAAGGAAGATTCTTGTTTGATAATCATCACTAATCAGTATATTAAATAGCTTCAACCAGGACAAAGGCTTCTTCAATATAACCGAGCTTCCTGCCAGGAAGCATTTAGATGGGAATCACATATACAGAATGTAGCACTGCAGAAGGACTACTGGCGCATCAACTCTTGTTCATTGATTAGATCAGAGAAGTTTCTTCCCCAGAAATGTATTGTGTGGCGAACAGTGAAGTACCCTCTCAGGGAACAACTGGTACCCTTCAGAACTCATTCTCCTGGTCAGGTTTTCATGTCTCGTACTTATTGTCTTACTGACTTTGTATATACAAAGTGGCCAGTAGTATGAAACAGTGTAATTATTAGACGCAAACTGTGCAGATGCTGCTCCCAGTCTCAGGAATTGCTGGAGAACACTGACATATTTGACGTAACTGATCCAATGTGTAGCTGTTTCGACTTTCACCAGCGAGCTCATCTAGGAAGTTGCTGGGTATCACTATCGTGTTTAATGGCAAAGGTTGTATATTCATCTGCCAGAAGTGCTTGTTGTGCTTCACGTAAATGTTCCATGTCTATCCCAACGATGCAAACAGCGGTACTCAGCAGGAGGGATATTATGTGGAATCTTGCTAGTCTTACACACAGATGGGTCAGATCTGGTAAAGTTGCCACTATCTCAATGATTTTGAAGTGAAGCGACTGGTTACAAGTCATCATATTTTGTTGGTATACTAGAGAGCAGCTGTATTGTCACAGAGCACTAAGGGATATGGACATCTTAAGACAAAATGGCTCTGGCTTATCGAGATGTAACAAGGGTCCGATAGCCACGGATCCGAGTCCAGGCTCAGTTTTTTTTTTTTTTTTTTTTTTTTTTTGTATTCTTGAATGATTATTTCCTGAAACATTCCTGTGAGCTGTTATCGTGAAATGTCTCTGAGGCTACAATTTTGGATAATCTCTTCAGAAGGAGTGACACATAGAATGTGTCATGGTCTGTTATTGTGGAGACATTAAAATCGCTATTGTGAAAAATTAGCCATGTGGGTCTTTTCTGAAGCTAATTTAGTTCTGATCCCTGGACAAACCTAGTAGCGAGTCTCAGGAATTCTCAGTAGCTATCTGAGAATGACAGGCTACTGAGCGTGTCAGTGAGTTAACGAGATGCATATTTCCTCTATATACAAGTGGCTATTGACAATAAAAGTGCTCATATGAATAACATAGATCGACATGCTGATATGATATGATGCTGAAAGCTATTGCAATAAACAGACGATCAGCAGCTATGTGTGTGTGTATCGGCCGTTGATTTGATATCATGGAGAAAGCGATCCAGAGATTCCGGCAGCATTGATTTTTAACATTTATTCAACGTTGTTGAGGTTCATACACATCACTATATTTTGAACAATCGTAATCATAGGTTCTGATTTCGTAACGGATTACCGATGTGCCAAATCCATGATACTAACCATCACATGTCAGTGTGGATTTAGTGCTACGAATTTCCTACGAATTCTATGGCCAAGCTCACTAAAATTATACATACAGCAAACTCCCGAGATAAGAGAACCCTCATACAGGATTTCGCTGATACGAGTATCTTTTTTTTCTATCCCAACATCAACATATGAGCGCAATATTTCTTCGATACGAGAATCGCATACCCACTTTTTGTACAAGCACCAGTGTTTAAACTAAGTGTCCTACACATCAGCTGTTATAAGTGTACTACAAATACCATATGTTTTCATGCCTCCAAAAAATATGTTGTAACGAAAAATACTGACATTTGGTTGGTAATGTTAAATACACTTCCGTGGTAAGAGTTTTGACGTTGCGAGCCATCCTTCGAGCACATTAATCTCGTATCTCAGGGGATTGTTCTATATATATTTGGCACACCACCTGTTGATATAAGAGCATAAGAACATAAGAAATGAGGAACACTGCAGCAGGCCTTTTGACCCATACTAGGCAGGTCCTTCACAATCCATCCCACTAACAAAACATTTCCCTAACCCAATTTTCAATCCCACCCAAGAAATAAGTTCTGATAACTTTATCCACTCTCATATGCAAGCCCCACTCAAATCCAACCCCTCTCACTCATGTATTTTTCCAACGTAAATTTGAAACTACCCAAGGTTTTAGCCTCAGTAACCCAACTAGGTAGACTGTTCCACTCATCAACTACCCTATTTCCAAACCAATACTTTCCTATATCCTTTCTAAATCTAAACTTGTCTAATTTGAATCCATTATTTCGGGTTCTTTCTTGGAGAGACATCCTCAAGACCTTATTAATATCCCCTTTATTAATACTTATCTTCCACTTATACACTTCGATCAGGTCTCCCCTCATTCTTCGTCTAACAAGTGAATGTAACTTAAGAGTCTTCAATCTTTCTTCATAAGGAAGATTTCTAATGCTATGTATTAATTTAGTCATCCTACGCTGAATGTTTTCTAACGAATTTATGTCCATTTTGTAATACGGAGACCAGAACTGAGCTGCATAATCTAGGTGAGGCCTTACTAATGATGTATAAAGCTGAAGTATAACCGCTGGACTTCTGTTGCTTACACTTTTTGATATAAGTCCTAATAATCTATTTGCCTTATTACGTACGCTTAGGGATTGCTGTCTTGGTTTAAGGTTGCTGCTTACCATAACCCCCAAATCCTTTTCTCATTCTATACGGCTTAGTTCAACATTATTAAGCTGGTAGGTGCTAGGGTTATGAACATTTCCGAGCTTTAGAACTTCACATTTATCTACATTGAACTGTATCTGCCACTTTTCTGACCACGAATTAAGTTTGTCTAAATCCTCCTGAAGTTCCGAGACATCAACGTCTGAATCGATTATCCTACCCATCTTCGTGTCATCAGCAAATTTACTTATGTCACTAGCAATTCCATCGTCAAGGTCATTTATATATATTATAAACAACAATGGGCCTAAAACTGACTCCTGCGGAACGCCACTTGTTACAGATCCCTACTCAGATTGAACCCCATTTACGCACACTCTCTGCTTCCTATTAGTGAACCATGACTCGATCCATGACAGCACTTTTCCCTCAATGCCATGAGCAGCCACTTTTTTCAACAGTCTCTCTTGCTAATGTGGTACTCTATCAAAAGCCTTACTAAAATCTAAATAAACAATATCAAATTCTTTATCCTGATCAACGGCCTCAAAAGCTTTGCTGAAGAAGGTTAATAAATTAGTTAGGCAGGAACGGCCCCTGGTGAAACCATGTTGAGTATCATTAATCAAATTATGCCTATCGAGATGGCTTCTTATATTATCAGCTATAATTGACTCTAGTAATTTACCTACAATTGAAGTTAGGCTTATTGGGCGGTAATTTGACGGTAACGGCTTGTCCTCTGCTTTAAAAATAGGAATTACATTAGCCATCTTCCACATATCAGGCACTTCACCTGTTTGAAGAGATAAATTAAAAATATTAGTTAAGGGTTCACAGAGTTCCATTTTGCATTCCTTAAGAACCCTTGAAAAAAGCTCATCAGGACCAGGCAATTTATTTTGCTTCAAACAGTCTATCTGATAACCATTTCGCTAGTGACTGTGATATTACACAATTTATCTTCTTCATGCCCACTAAAAATCCTAATTATCGGGATATTATTAGTGTCTTCCTGGGTAAAAACCGAGAGAAAATAATTATTAAAAATAAAGTACATTTCATTCTCTTTGTCAGTAAGAACTCCATAGTTATTTTTAACGGGACCTATCTTATCTCTAACTTTTGTTCTATACATCTGGAAAAAACTTTTAGGGTTAGATTTCGAATTCCTAGCAACTTTAATTTCATAGTACCTTTTAGCTTTTCTTATTCCCTTTTTAACGTCCCTCTTAATGTCAATATACTGATTCATAAGATGACCCTCACCTCTTTTGATACGCCTATAAATGCCTTTCTTCTGCCCAAAAAGATATTTGAGCCTATTATTCATCCATTTTGGGTCATTTCTATTCGATCTAATTTCTTTATACAGGATAAATGTTCTTTGAGCAGCATGTATAGTGTTCAGAAAACTGTCATACTGATAGCTCTCTTCGTTACCCCAGTCCACAGATGGTAAATGTTCTCTAAGCCCATCGTAATCTGCTAAGCGAGAATCTGGGACCGTTACTGAGTTATCGCTACTATCGTACTTCCATTCAATGCTAAAGGTAATTGATTTATGATCACTTGCGCCAAGTTCCTCTGTAATTTCTAAATTATTAACAAGGGTTTCCTTGTTTGCTAGAACCAAATCAAGCAGGTTATTTCTCCTTGTAGGTTCTGTCACAAACTGCTTCAAAGAACAATCCTGAACTATTTCTAAGAAGTCGTTAGATTCTAAATTCCCGGTCAAGAAATTCCACTCAATCTGACTAAAGTTGAAGTCCCCTAGAATTACTGTGTTATCGTGCCTTGTGGCCTTAACAATTTCCTACCATAGTAGTCTCCTTTGGTCCCTAAGTTTGGGGGACGGTATATCACACCTAAAATCAAATTTTCATGCCTCTCTGAAAAATTCTATCCAAAGAGACTGTATGTGTTATTTCAGATTTTATACCCATTTTTATGCAACAGTTCAAGCGATCTCGGGCATACAGTGCCACCCCACCCCCCTTCCCGATACTTCTGTCTACTTGGAACAATTTAAAACTCCATCATGTCACAATAATAATCTCTCAGTCTTTGATGGTATCTCTTGAGGTGTAACATTCCACTGCTTTGCAGTAACAAAGCAGTGGAATGTTACATCTCAAGAGATACACACCTTTAATACATATTAAGAAACTCAGGCAAAGATTTCTGACATTTATAATCTAAATATTTACTCAATTTGTCAAAGGTCGCACATTTTTTTCAATATCAAGCTCAGTGTAATCCTCCTGAGAATCTTGGTATAAAACCAGAGAACAGCGTCTATGACATTTTTCCTGTACCGCCACTAAGCTAAGAGAACTGTTAACGTAGTTTAACTTCTGAACTCAGCGTATCTCCTCTGTCAGCAACTTTTTTATCACATTGCTCAAATAAGGTAATATTTCTACATAGCTTGATGCTGATTCTTCTAACTTATTTTTATCTTGAGTTAATTTGATTATAAAAGAACAATTTTCTTTTACATCTGATGTCGAAGGTTTAGATCACAACTTGGCGGGGTTTCATCTGTCTCTTCTTTCTCTTTCGTCTTCTTTTTTACCATTGTTGAAAGCCTCGTACAGTTTATTCTGCCGGTGATATGGACCTTCAGTGGTCTATTCAGTTGTTGCCAAATGTCATGGAGTCCATTATGTGTTTCGTTACGTTGAGGAAAGAGAACCTTGTGCAACATTTGGGCTTCTTTATTGAGGAACGTTTCACTAATTACTGGCTCGTTCAGTCCAAACCTAGCGACTACATGAGTGTCAGTAAAGCTCCTGCAGCAGGCTATACTTACTGGCAACATACAATAAAGAGAAACGTTCTCCTGCAGCAGGCTATACATACTGGCAACACACAGTATAGAGAAACATTCCATGCTGGCAACACACACTAGCTTAGATTCCTAGATCGAGCATCAACAAACATCAGGTCATATTAATTAGTTGTAAAGCTTTATAATATTTATACTTAGCTTGTTGTACATTCTTTCAGAATTATATTTGTTGGGGAGTAAGAAAGACTATCTTCTTAAAACATGTATATCACTACATATTTAATAATGTTCATGTGAAAATTGAAACACATAATGCAGGAAGTATTTTAGATCTCTGTTTAAACTTTGGTATATGAATGTTGGTTTCCAGAGAGTAAATCCTGACGGTGAAGAGGACACTGTATTGTTACAACGTTACTTCCAGAGCTGGATTAAGCTTGAATGAGTCCAGACCTTGACGACAGACTGTAGCAGTAATAAGGGTTTCCCTAGTTGGCTTTCATCATCATTTACCAAAAAAAAAAATCCTGATGACAGTGATTGTAATTCCATCAAGATGTCGATAACTATGCAGTGCAATACGTATTTAAAGAAGATATTCCCTTTCCTACTCCCAATCAAATATCCATACTGGTAGAAGGCAAATATAATATTACTAATAGTATATAGTACCGAAAAGTTTACGGGCTGTTTCCCGTGAATATAATTATAGTACAGGATATATATATATATATATATATATATATATATATATATATATATATATATATATTATATATATATATATATATATATATATATATATATATATATATATATATATATATGTTGCTCTTGGCCTAGCCGCCCCCATCCTCAACGAGCATAGGTGTATTTGCTGCAGAGCGACAGCTGATCAATTCGGACTTCATGGTCTCGTGTGTCACACAGCAGAAGGGAAGTATGCCAGACATGAGGAGGTCAATGACATCATAAAGAGAAGCCTCGCCACAGCCCGTTGCCCAGCTCAACGGGAACCCCAAGTACAGAGGTCTAATGGAAGTCAAAAGCGTCCTGATGGAGCCACTATGCTACCCTGGAAGGATGGAAAGCAGATTGCCTGGGACTACACCTATGCCACCACATTGGCACACACCTACTTGCCATACTCCGTAGTGGAAGGGGGTGGAGCTGCCAGCCACAGGGAGACCCAGAAGATCCGAAAATATGAAGACCTTCCCCCTTCCTATAATTTCATTCCAATAGGGTCGGAGACCCTTGGAGCATGGGGCAAGTGTGCTCTAAAGTTCCTCAAAGGACCACAGGGCGACCAGCTTCCTCTTTCAGAGACTCAGTGTTGCGATCCAGAGAGGAAATGCCTACAGCATTCTGGGCACCCAGCCCACCGCAGGGGAGCTGGACGAAGTATTCGAGATGTAGCTCTGAGTTACCTATATTGTTTTACTTTCTGTTGTATCTTTGTGAATATTTGGCCAATGTATTTTGTCTTTAAATAAAACATACTTGAAATATAGGGGGTGGTAGGAGAAAATTCTCAAACAGCTTCAGGGAGAACCTTAAGTTTTCCCTGAAGCAAGTTTATTCTTTTCTCTGAGGATGAGGGTCCCCAGGACAGTTCTAGAGGTGCTACCTCCCTATTTTATATATATATATATATATATATATATATATATATATATATATATATATATATATATATATATTTTATATATATATATGGAGAGCGAAACCTTGCCACAATAAAATGTCACATTACTTGCATTTGTGTCCTTTTACTTAATTAACAGCCAATATGTGTATGCAAATGGGGCAAACTCCTCTGCACAACCAATTACAGTTGGTGTCCCACAGGGAAGTGTCCTTGGCCCTCTTCTCTTTCTCCTATACATAAATGACCTACCAAATGCTTCGCAATTACTCAAACCCACACTATTTGCAGATGACACCACATACGTCTTCTCCCACCCGAGCCCAGTCACGCTAGCCAATACTGTAAATACCGAATTACAGAAAATATCTACCTGGATGAGAACTAACAAACTTACACTAAACATTGACAAAACCTACTTCATTCAGTTTGGTAACAGAGCTACAGATGTCCCTCTTAACATAATGATAAACGGATCACCTATCACAAAGCTAACAGAGGGAAAATTCTTAGGAATCCACCTTGATAATAGACTCAAATTTCATACACATATACAACAAATTTCTAAGAAAATTTCCAAGACTGTAGGCATACTATCGAAGATACGGTACTATGTTCCACAGTCAGCCCTCCTGGCCCTATATCACTCTCTTATTTACCCCTATCTCACCTATGGAATTTGTGCATGGGGCTCAACAACAAGTAACCATCTCAGACCACTAATTACCCAACAAAAGGCTGCAGTTAGAATGATAACAAATTCTCACTATAGGCAGCACACTCCACCAATATTCAATACACTAAACCTCCTCACCATACAAAACATCCATACTTACTACTGCACCTATTACATACATAGAACACTTAACTCTGATATTAACCCTCCCCTCAAACATCTCCTTGCCAACCTCAACAGAACACATGACCATAACACAAGGCACAGATCACTCTTTGATGTTCCTCGTGTCCATCTCACACTATGTAAAAACTCAATGCACATAAAAGGCCCTAAAATCTGGAATTCATTACCTGTAAATATAAAAGAAACACTACCTGTTTATAAATTCAAGTCTCTTCTCAAAGATCACTTACTCACCCAAAACCAAATAAATACTGATTAACTGAACCTTATAAATTGTATATCTTAAATGTTTCTCACAATTATATCACATAAATGTTAAACCTAAAACCCAATCTAACTTTATTATTTTTTAAATACGCTACCTAACAGAATACTCCATTCTACTGAATGTACAACAATGCATACAACCATATGACCTGTCTTTGTAATACTCACTTGTGCTTTATAGTAACCTGTTTACATTAATGTTTTATCACTGATTTCATCATTGCTTAGTTAATCTTAAGTTAATTTTAAGCCAGCCCGTAATGCTATGCATAGTATAAGTGGCTTTGGCATACTGCTCTTATCTGTATTTGTTGTACCTCTGTATGTGTGCTCAAATTTTTAAATAAATAAATAAATAAATAAATAAATAAATAAATAAATAAAAATGAGCTGTCATTCCGGGCTGTTTTCTACGACTTTGACGGTAAGCCAAGTGGTCTTGACCACTGGACAGGTCCCATTGGCAAGGGAATCAAGGATGCTCTGTCTGAGTTGCCAGTTGTTGCTTTCCGGCCAGCCAGTTTCACTGATTTCCCTGCTCTGAATGACAAGGTGGCAGGGGATCTGTCCTGGGACTAGAAATGATTATATAGTATTTGCAAAGGAGTGATCATAGGTGTGGCTGATGATGACTTGGCTGCTCTTGAACCAGGTCCACCGTGTGTATCAAGGTGGAAGACTTTATGGAGTAGGATCCTTAGGCTGTATGTGGCAACATCAGTCGTCATTATGATTTTAGAGTTCAGTGCTCCAGTGTGGTTCCACATCAAGCTACACCCTTATGTGAGACACGGTTCAGTTAGTTTAATATGTTTATTATGCACCCCATACCCATCCTGTGGGCGGTAGTCAAAAGATTACAGAGGTACATAATGGGTCCAGGGACTGGACTCCAAAGTTTTGATAGCTGAGCAATTTACAGAGGTAATGAACTCACAATTTACAAAGGTAATGAACTCCAGGTAGGTCTAGTCAAAATCATGACAAGTTACAAAGGTATTTACAGATTACAGAGGTACGTAATGGGTCCAGGGACTGGGCCCCAAAGTTTTGATGGCTGAACTAGGTACAAGGTAATGAACTCACAAGTTACAAAGGTAATGAACTCACAAGTTACAAAGGTAATGAATACTGTAAGAATGGTTACTTACATTTATACATGGCTACAATCATGAACAAATTATAGAGTAATGAGCAATTCACACTTCCACACCCGGTCACAACTGTAATGAGTTATTGGTGCAAATATTGATTGTTGAGTCACACACACACACACACACACACACACACACACACACAACACACACCACACACACACACACACCACACACACCACACACACACCACACACACACACTTAAGTGACCTTGACACCTCAAAGGCGATGGGACCGGACAACATCTCCCCATGGGTCCTTAGAGAAGGAGCAGAGATGCTGTGTGTGCCTCTAACCACAATCTTCAACACATCCCTTGAAACTGGGCAACTACCTGAGAAATGGAAGACAGCTAATGTAGTCCCCATATTTAAGAAAGGAAACAGAAACGAGGCACTAAACTACAGACCTGTGTCTCTGACATGTATGTGTGCAAAGTCATGGAGAAGATTATCAGGAGGAGAGTGGTCGAACACTGGAAAGGAACAAGATTATAAATGAAAACCAGCATGGGTTCATGGAAGCAAATCTTGTATCACAAACCTCCTGGAGTTTTTATGACAAGGTAACAGAAGTAAGACACGAGAGAGAGGGTTGGTAGATTGCGTTTTCCTAGACTGCAGGAAGGCCTTGACACAGTTCCCCACAAGAGATTAGTGCGAAAGCTGGAGGATCAGGCACAGGTAAAAGGAAGGGCACTGCAATGGATAAGGGAATACCTGACAGGGAGGCAGCAACGAGTCATGTACGTGAAGAGGTATCACAGTGGGCGCCTGTTACGAGCGGGGTCCCTCAGGGTCAGTTCTAGGACCAGTGCTATTTTTGATATATGTGAACGACATGATGGAAGGAATAGACTCTGAAGTGTCCCTGTTCGCAGATGACGTGAAGTTGATGAGAAGAATTAATCGGACGAGGATGAGGCAGGACTGCAAAGAGACCTGGAGAGGCTGGACATGTGGTCCAGTAACTGGCTCCTCGAATTCAATCCAGCCAAATGCAAAGTCATGAAGATTGGGGAGGGGCAAAGAAGACCGCAGACAGAATATAGGCTAGGTGGACAAAGACTACAGACCTCACTCAGGGAGAAAGACCTTGGGGTGACCATAACACCGAGCACATCACCAGAGGCACACATCAACCAAATAACTGCTGCAGCATACGGGCGCCTGGCAAACTGAGAATAGCGTTCCGATACCTTAATAAGGAATCGTTCAAAGACACTGTACACTGTGTATGTTAGACCCATACTGGAGTATGCAGCACCAGTCTGGAACCCACACCTGGTCAAGCACGTCAAGAAGTTAGAGAAAGTACAAAGGTTTGCAACAAGGCTAGTCCCAGAGCTCAAGGGAATGTCGTACGAGGAAAGGTTAAGGGAAATCGGACTGACGACACTGGAGGACAGAAGGGTCAGGGGAGACATGATAAAGACATACAAGATACTGCGGGGAATAGACAAGGTGGACAGAGATAGGATGTTCCAGAGAGGGGACACAGGGACAAGGGGTCACAACTGGAAGCTGAAGACTCAGACGAGTCACAGGGACGTTAGGAAGTATTTCTTCAGTCATAGAGTTGTCAGCAAGTGGAATAGCCTAGCAAGTGAAGTAGTGGAGGCAGGAACCATACATAGTTTTAAGAAGAGGTATGACAAAGCTCAGGAAGCAGAGAGAGAGAGGATCCAGTAGCGATCAGTGAAGACGCGGGGCCAGGAGCTGAGTCTCGACCCCTGCAACCACAATTAGGTGAGTACACACACACACACACACACACACACACACTTGCCTATTTGTGGTTAATTTTGGTTAGTGTCTAGAGTGTCAGTGTCTCGCCCTGCTGGTTGTATGCTATACCATCACTCTCTCCCTATTTCAGTACCAGGAGATAGATAGTGGTAACCCTGATAATGTTTAGTAAATTATTGTCAAGCAAATCAAAATCAAAGTCGAGAACAACATCCAGTATTGGGCGCCTACTTAAACAAGATGGGTCCTACACAGATGACAGCAAGGAAATGAGTGAGCTACTCAAGTCCCAATATGACTCAGTTTTTAGCAAGCCGCTAACCAGACTGAGAGTCGAAGATCAAAATGAATTTTTTATGAGAGAGCCACAAAATTTGATTAACACAAGCCTATCCGATGTTATCCTGACGCCAAATGACTTCGAACAGTACACAAATAACCCGCACATAAAAGACAGAAGCTTACGACGACGTTTCGGTCCGACTTGGACCATTGACAAAGTCACACTAACAGAGGAGGAGCAGAACGGCTATATATAGGCAGGAAGAGGTGGAGGTAGTAGTAGTGGTAGAAGTAGTAGTAGTAGTTGTACTACTACTACTACTACTTCTACCACTACTACTACCTCCACCTCTTCCTGCCTATATATAGCCGTTCTGCTCCTCCTCTGTTAGTGTGACTTTGTCAATGGTCCAAGTCGGACCGAAACGTCGTCGTAAGCTTCTGTCTTTTATGTGCGGGTTATTTGTGTATCGTTCCAGTCACGGTATTGTGCCTTTTTGTTATTTATTGACTTCGAACAGGCGATAAATGACATGCCCATGCACTCTGCCCCAGGGCCAGACTCATGGAACTCTGTGTTCATCAAGAACTGCAAGAAGCCCCAGGTTACAACCTATACAGATGTGACAGAGTGAACAGGCAAAAGGGGGGGGTTGGCCTGTACATTGCAGAGTCACTTGTTTGCACAGAACTGCTTAATGCCTCAAATGACGTAGTGGAAGTTTTAGCAGTAAAGGTCGAGAACCAAAACCTAGTCATTGTGGTAGTCTACAAGCCTCCGGATGCAACATCCCAGCAATTCCAGGAACAGCTGTTAAAAATTGACCACTGTCTGGAAAATCTTCCAGCTCCTGCACCCAACATCTTGCTCCTGGGGGATTTCAACTTAAGGCACCTAAAATGGAGGAATATAGCAAATAATATTGTTGCAGTAATAACACCAGGAGGCAGCTCTGATGAAAACTCACACTCACACGAGCTTTTAAATCTCTGCACAAAATTCAATTTAAACCAGCAAATAATAGAGCCTACTAGACTGGAGAATACACTAGACCTCATCTTCACTAACAATGATGATCTGATAAGAAATGTCACCATATCAAAAACAATATACTCAGATCACAACATAATTGAGGTTCAGACATGTATGCGTGGAGCCCCAGACCGACAAAATGAGACTAGTCACGAGGGGAGCTTTCACCAAATTCAACTTCAATAACAAAAACATAAAGTGGGACCAAGTAAACCAAGTCCTAACCGATATAAGCTGGGAAGATATACTAAGCAACACAGACCCAAACTTATGCCTAGAACAGATTAACTCGGTGGCACTCGATGTATGCACA
>NW_026493228.1:57500-59309 GCF_026875155.1 Cherax quadricarinatus
GGGCCGGAGAGTACCGTGAACCAACAACAACAAAGATCTGGACCGGAGAGTACCGGTGAACCAACAACCAAACAAAGATCTGGGCCGGTAAGTACCGGTGAACCAACAACAACAAAGATCTGGGCGAGAGTACCGGTGAAACCCACAACAACAAAGACTGGGCCGGGAGATTACCGGTAACCAACAACAACAAAGATCTGGGCCGGGAGAGTACCGGAACCCAAAAACAACAAAGTCGGCGGGAAGTACCGTTGAACCAACAATAACAAAAATCTGGCGGGAGTACCCGGTGAACCAACAACAACAAAAAACTTGGGCCCGGGGGAGTACCGGTGAACCAACAATAACAAAGATCTGGGCCGGGAGAGTACCGGTGAAACCAACAACAACAAAGGGTCTGGGCGGGAGAGTACCGGTGAAACCAACCAAAACAAAGATCTGGGGCCCGGGAGAGTAACCGGTGAACCAACAAACAACAGATCTGGGCCGGAGAGTACCGGTGAACCAACAACAACAAAGATCTGGCCGGGAGAGGGACCGGTGAACCAACAACAACAAAGATCTGGCCGGGAGAGTACCGGTGAACCAACAATAACAAAGATCTGGGCCGGAGAGTACCCGGGGAACCAACAACAACAAAGACTGGGCCGGAGAGTACCGTGAACCAACAACAACAAAGATCTGGGCCGGGAGAGTACCGGTGCCAACAACAAACAAAGATCGGGCCGGGGAGTACCGTGAACCAACAATAAAAAGACTGGGGCCGGGGGATACCGTGAACCACAACCCAAAGGGGGGGGGGGGGGGGGTGCCAAAAAAACAAAGTCTGGGGGGGTGGTAAAAAAAAAAAAAATTGGCCGGGAGAGACCTGAACCCAACAAAACAAAGACTGGGGGGGGAGAGTAACCGTGAACCAACAAAACAAAGATCTTTGGGGGGGAGATACCGGGGAACCAACAACAACAAAAACGGGCCGGAGACCGGGTGAACCCCCAATAACAAAATCTGGGCCCGGGAGATACCGGTGAACCAAAACAAAAAAAGATTTTTCCGGTAGACCGTGAACCCAAAAAAACAAAAATCTGGGGGGGGAAGTACCGGGGAACCAAACCCAAAAACCCAAAAACTGGGCCGGGAAGTACCGTGAACCAACAAAAAAAGATCTGGGGGCCGGGAGAGTACCGGGAAACCACAATAAAAAGATCGGGCCCGGGGAGTAAACCGTGAACCCAACAAAAACAAAAACTGGCCCCCAAGTACCGGGGAACCAAAAATTAAAAAAAAGACTGGGGGGAGATCCGGGGAACCAACAAAACAAAGATCTGGGGCCCGGGGGAGTACCGGGGAACCAAAAAATAAAAAGACTGGGCCGGGGGAGTACCGTGAACCAACAACAACAAGTCTGGGCCGGGAAGTACCGGGGAACCAACAAAACAAAGTTGGGGGCCCGGGAGGGCCCGGGGGGGGGCCCCGATTGGGGCCGGGGAGAGTACCCCTGAACCAAAAACAACAAAGATCGGGCCGGGAGAGTACCGGTGAACCAACAAAACAAAAATCTTGGCCGGGAGAGACCGGGAACCAAAAAAAAAGATCGGGCCGGGAAAAGCCGGGAACCAACAAAAAAAATCTGGGCCGGGGGAGTACCCGGGGAACCAAAACCCAAAACAAAGTCTGGGGCCGGGAGGAAAAAACCGTTGAAACCCAACAACAAAAAAGATCTGGGGGGAAGTACCGTGAACCAACAATAAAAAAGAAAACGGCCGGGGAATACCGGTGAACCAAAAACAACAAAAATCTGGGGCCCGGGAT
>NW_026493229.1:0-17537 GCF_026875155.1 Cherax quadricarinatus
TTTGAAAAAGTTGGTTTTAATTTTCATGTTCGGAGAGGTATGAATTCACTGTATTACCTTTTTATTTTATATTCACCGTTTTTGTTTTGAAAATCAACAAGATTTGTAAAGCAGTTATTAAAAAAAATAAAAAAAAAAAAACCCTTATAATTTTCAATAAAATCGAAAAAAATATCCCGATGAAAAATGGTCCCAAAACCCCACAACCCTTGCATTCCCCACCCCTCTCTATTCCTTATAGAAAAAACCATTCCTACGGCAAATTCCATGTAAAATCAAAAATAACTTTCTACTTTGGGTTTTAAAAAACGAAATTTTTTTTTAAAACCCCCAAATTTTATCCAATATACAGGGAAAAACTCCTTCAAAACCGCCGCCCCACACCTTACCATCTCCCCAAAAAACTCAATTTTAATTTGTGATGATCCCTCAGTTTTAAAGACCGTAACATTCCCTCACCTATCATGAACCCCCCCCCCCCCACCCCGTCGCAATCCTATGTACCTTGAAGCCCGTCTTCTTTCGCCCCCCCCCCCCCGTTTTATAACTATTTTTAAATACATACTTTTTTTTTTTTTTTTTTTTTTTTTTTTTTTTTTTTTAAATTTTACGAACGCAAATCCAAAAAAACCCAGGAACATAACCAGTTCACGAATGTACCACTCACTAGCTCACCTCTCATCACCTCCCACATAGCACAACCTACACCGCCCCCCTCCTTTAAAAGGGAACCCGTCCCTTCCCCCCCCCCCCTGTTCCCTGAAAGTTGTGCAACAGTGAGATTACATAACCACCAAAAATTTGATTCCCACTTCCCCCAATATTAATCTTTTCCCACCCCTTGCCCCTAAAGAACCTTGCTGCAACGCTTTTACCCTCAACTGCCCTGTAACTGCCTCTACCCCAAAAAAAACGTGAAAATAATCTGCCATAACATACATAAAAAGCCCCCCCCACGTCACTTCAACCCCACTAACATCCACGACAAAAACCTAAAAAGACCAACCCCCCCCCCCAAAAACCTAATAACCCCCCCCATCCAGACTCTCACCACGCCCAAAGATAAAAAAAATACCACATGATAGGCATTTCCTCCCCCCACAGAATAAACATTTTTGCCTCTCTCACCAACCCCACTATGCAACATGTTTTAGATGAAACCACACCCATGAGAAAACGAAAAACCATTCCCAAAACCCGTGCTGGATCCAATCTTCCTAACCCCCCCAAATGACCCTCCATTTATCATGGGGTATACTCACCCCTGCAATACACCCCTTCCCCCACACCACACCCACCACCGTGTTTTCCCCTTAAAACTTTTAACCTCCCCACTGTCAACAGATCTATTACATTTCACACTTTCTCAAACCCCTACCACACCCCCAAATTTTTCTAGCATCCCTCATCAACCCCCTATCCACCCAACCCCCCTCTCCCCCCCCACTCTTAGATACCTCTGCTTGATTATATTGCCATTACCCTACCCCCAAAGGGCCAACAATCCAAAAGACCCCCCCTTCACCTCCTCAACCACACCCTTTGGCAACCAGGCCCTCCCCCCCCCCCCAAAAAAAAACCCTAAACACCCTCCTCTGTTTTCCCCGTATATCCTGCACCCTAAAAGGGGAAAAACCTCCGCCACCCCCCAGACCTTACTTACACCCCGATTTAAATTCCCAAACGCCCTCTGCTGTAACGCCATTTTCACGACCCTAAAACCCTTTTTAACTTACCTAAACCCTATTCGTGACGTTTCTGATTAAGCCTCCTACATCCTGCAACTTTCAAACCATACCCCACACACCCAAATTCTTCACAAATCATCCATCCCATCTCCTCCCCCAATCTTCCCCAACCCTTTCCACTTCCAAACCAGACTTTTTTTAAATTAACTGCCAAACCGAAAGCTCCCAAAACCCTTATCCCCCTCACCCACCCTCTTAAAAACCCCCCCACCGTAACTAACACATTTTTTGTCATCTACATAACCACTATTCCCCCCCCTTTTTCCCCCCCTCCCCCTGCAATTCGCCTCCACACCCCCAAAAAAAGATGTTGCACACATGCAAAGAGCAACTGCGACAGCGGGCAACCCTGCCTTAATCCCTGTTCCATCATCACCTCCCCCCCCAGCTTACCATTAACCTGCACCCTCATGACAGCCCCTCATACAGAGTGCGCACCCACCTCACTACCCCCCCTCCAAAACCCAATTTCTCCAAACAACCCCACAAAAAGTCCCTCTCACACAGTCAAGGCCTGACCCAATCCAATCCAAGGACGCCCCCCCCTGGCAGTTCTCTATAAAACCCCTTTTATCACACGTGCCCATTCTTCATAGTCCGCCCCGGTATCCCATACTGCCCCTCATGTACGCTACTCCCAATTACCTTCTTTAATCTGTTTAACCCAAAAACCTTGGGCAAAAATTTTGTAATCCGTACACATTAACGACAACGGACAATAATCCCCCAAAACCCTTCTCCTCTCCCCCCTTCTTTGGCACCAAACAAAAACCCCCAAATTTCTCTGTGTTTCGCCATTCTACCACTTTTTCATCATATAATTCAAAACCCCCACTAGGCACTCCCTGAGATCCCCCAATGTCCCTTGTAAAAATCATTAGATAACCCATCTTTTCCCCGGGTGCCTTTCCCCCCTGACTCAACCCATTCACAACCCCTCCCCCACCTCTGCCCCCGTAAGGGCCTCCCTCCAACAAAACCCATCCCCCTGCCCCACACCCTGCTGAACCCCTATAGCTCTAAATGATTCTAACCCAACCACCCCTCCCCTTCTTTTTCCATTTCTCCGTAAACCAAAAATCAGCATACCTACTAAATAAACTCTGTGTCAAGAGACCCTGTCCCTGCACATAACCCTCCCCTCCCTCCACGACAATATGTGCCTCCGTATTCCTCAACTGTCTGTCTTTGAATTTTCGAGAAACATACCCGGTTGGTCTATCACCCTTTAGTACATCCTCCAATCCTGCCCTAACCCTGAGTGCATCAAAACGTTCATTATGCATCTCCCACTAAACGACTTCTAAGTTCCCCCATAACTCCTCCCACACCCTCCCTAACCCCCCCCATAACAATCATTCAACTGGCCCTCTAAATAATTCTGCAATCCAAACCTCCATCGTGCCCGTTCCCTGCCCCCTTTTTAAAAAAAAATCCCGCAATCTGCACCTTTGCCTGCAACTCCCACCAATCAAAGCAAATCCACCTCCTCATCCCAAAGCCCTCCAAAAACCCCTTTCCACCATGTCTGAAAGGACCAAACCTTGATCCTCCTCCTGTAAAAGCCTCACATTTAATTTCAATAACTCTAAAAGATTCTGGGAATGCCATCCACCCAAGGTCAGCCAACACTGCTCTGTGGCAGATAAACCCAACGTCTACTGTTCTAACCCTCTCCACTCCTATCCCCCCTCACATAAATCCAAATCCAACCTTGCCTCATAACTCCCTGTACATAGGTTCTCGACCTGAAACCCCCCCCGCCGACCACATCTACAACCCCGACATCATGCAATGCATCCCGTAAGACACCCAACAACGCACCCCGCCCCCCTGGGTATGACGTCTGCATGCCTAATCACACAATTCCAATCACCTCCAATTTATCGCGATAGCGGGTAAACCCCTGAGATAGTAAAAACAATACATCCCGAACAAAGTCTGTTTTTATCCCACTTACCAATCGCTGGCATATAAACCCCCACAAAACATACCCTGCTCTCCCCCCCACCACCCATCCCCCAAAAAACCCTCCCCCCCCCCCCCCCCTCCCCACCCCATAAACTCGCAAGGGACTGGTCTCCTTTACTAAAACACCACTCCCCCCCTTTTAAAAGCATTGCCATGCTTACAAACAACTTATAGCCTCTCAATCGCAACTCACTACCTGACTTTTTGGTTATGCTCCTGTAAGAAACAAACATCCACGTCATACCTTTGAGGAACCACTCCAACCAACCCTTTTTACTTCATCTTTAGGCCATTTTTCATTTAACGTTAAACACCTGAAAAGGGCAAGAAAGGCGGGTTACCCTCTGTGCCGCTGTGGCTTTCTTACACCCCCCTTCAAGCTGCTCACACTTTTCCTTATTACATTTTTTTAATAAGACCCCCTACCCCCCCTTGTCTCTCCCCCCCCCGATTTTTTCCTGTACTTCCCCCCCTGTAGGGGGATTTTCGAACCACCTCTGCCCATGCCTTCTTACCTGGTCTTTGCCCAGGTGTTAAAACGTCCATCTAATTCAGTCAACCCCGCTGGCCGCTTCCTAGAGCTCCATCCCACAGCCATCTCTTCCTCAGGGACACCCCCCCTGTGCACCTCTGCCACTACAAGTGTATCCTTTTCTATATTCCCCGCTACTTCCGTCTTCTCACTCTGCCCTTGCAATTGCTGCTTTTTCACTGGTCCGCCACCCATGTCCTCTCCAACCAAAGCCTCCTCCAAGAATTCCTGGAGCACTGACTCCAAGGACACCTCCTGTGTCGACTCCACCACTTCCGCCACCACCAAGGCGTTGGAGTAGGATCTCCATCCCCCCACCGGGAGAGTGACACACGTCCCCATCTGTTCACCCTCCTTCTCCACCTCCTCACTCCAAAGGAGTCCCAGACTTCGCCCCCTCCACCACACTCGCTTTTCTGGAAACCCCCTCTACCGGCTGACACCCCTGGGGCAACTCTACGTGCAACATGCGCCGCTATATGGTCATAAGAGCCACAAAGACGACAAATTTTTCCTCTGCCCCACATACGAACATATACCTGATTTCTGGTACCCGTCAACATGACATACAAGGTATAGGCTCCCTTTAATCATCTTTATGTTGTATGACCCTTCCGGTAGGGGCCCCCATATGGTCCATCCCGCCATACCCCTCCTCTAGCTTCATGAATGACTCCATAAATTTTTTAAAAACTTCCACTATACCAAACTTATTGCCTCAAAGGTTTCATTCCTCACTCGTACCCACGTGTAGTAAGTAACACGTCATGCATGCATACATCCAACGTCGAGTTGAGGCACATTCGGCGTTCCCGATACTCCTCCACCACACTGCTGTAGTAACTAGTCCTCAGGAACTTCACAAAAACTCGTCTCATCCCATTAAGAGCCACACCATACAGCTCCTCATTAGGGATTCCATATAAATCCCTAATAATCGCAGGAAGAAGGACGTTCGTCGAATCAGGGCTCAGAGAACCCTTCAACAGCTCAATGCAGACTGTATTAATTCTCCTGCCGGTGTACTCCGCCATGTCTGAACAGTGAAAATGCGCAGTAACCAGGTGTAGTAGGAGCTACTGCGCAGTGCATCCGCACGGCCCAACAGCGATGCGAACAATGATACATACTTATTATCCTCTTTTCGACATCTATAAGACCCAGCCCTCCACGGCCAACCGGGAGTGTGACAACCGCTCTACTTAACCATTCGCTCCCTGTTCCCCAAATGAATCTAAAAACACTTTTTTGTAACCTTTTTAACTCACAACGAAGTATCGGAAATATTACCGTAACATGCCATAGTTTACTATATAATAGCACATTCGTTGTTATCACCCTTTGTTGCAAACTTAATTTAGCAGCTCTTAACCCACTAAGACGCTTCAGAACACTATCAACATACGCAAAGGAAATTTATTTGTTGGGGCTGACTTGATATCATTTACATAAACGATCCCACATATCTTTATTTGGTCCACCCTTTCCCACCTTTCAGCTACCATTCCTCCTCACGCGACCCTTTTCCAAGATTCATATACTTTGTTTTTCCCCCTGTTGATCGTCATAAACCAGTAGCCTTTTCAAAAACTTTCACTAACTTTCTACCCAATCAAATCCATGTTTCTCTCACCAAAATCGTCGTGTCGTCGACATACCCAACAATGCCCGCTCCCCCACCCCTTACATACCCATCCCATTTGCTTCCAATAAAACCCTTTTTCCCTCTATAAAAGGATCTTGAAAACAAGCAAAAAAAATTTGTGAAAGGGGACAACCTTGACGAAAACCCCCTTTTCCCATCTGAATCCG
Source organism: Cherax quadricarinatus (assembly GCF_026875155.1). Classification (NCBI taxonomy): domain Eukaryota; kingdom Metazoa; phylum Arthropoda; class Malacostraca; order Decapoda; family Parastacidae; genus Cherax; species Cherax quadricarinatus. Next base: position 6,064 of record NW_026493229.1, read on the forward strand.
ATCTCCCAACCTCCATTCACCTGCACACGCAAGGTTGCCTCCTGATACTTTAAAATTTGGCCCATGATAAAATTTTTCCGCCCAAACCCCTGCCATCTCATTATCTTCCATAACGTCTCCCGTTCCACACTATCAATGCCGCCTCCCAATCTATAGCCAATACCCCCCCCTCCCAATCTTACTCTTTCTTCAATAAAACTTCTAATCAAAACCGTGCCCTTTTCATACATAGACCTGCCCGGACCCCAATTGTCCCTTGTCAATCACTTTGCCCAGACTTTTTTTATTCTGTTGGCCAAGATCCTTCCAAAAATTTTATAGTCCCCACATAATAACGAGATAGCACGATAATCTTTAACCGTTAATGGCTCGCCTTTAGGAACTAGGACGACCACAGCCAACCTTTGTTGTTCCCTAAAACCCCATCCCGCTTCATGATATTGAATAAACGTACCAAAAACCCCTTTAAAACGTTCCAATTTTGAAGATAAAAGTCGCTGGGCAACCCATCTATTCCTGGCGCCTTACCCAATTGCGCCCAGATAAAGCCTCCCAAGTCCTCACACTCCGTTATCGGCCCTCCCAACATCAAACGATCATGCTCCTCCAGCTCACAAACGCACAAACCTACCGATTGACTGCAATGCAATTTCACTTATTCCAACACTTTGCATTTTCAATTTAACCCAAGCATCAATATACCCACTCATACCCTCCGTCGTCGTCAACACCTGATTCACTCTATACCCCTGCATACCTACCTGGACATTCAACCCCATTAACTCCATTGCTTTGTCGACTCTGTGTTGATTCCTCAACACACGCCGACGGCCGATCTCCCCACAAAACCTCTTCGATTCCACCCTTAAGCCTTCCCCCATCAAACCTTCGTTTTTTAAATTTCGTAGTTGGTCCTTAATTCGTTTCAATTTCTGTAACAGGATAATTAGCATTCGCTTGTACATAGCATCGCGCAACTGCCCCTCAAATATCGTTGGGAAACCCAAATGAACTGATTAAACTCACTCCCGACTAATATAAAATTCCTTAAATTCCTTTTGGCTATCATTTCCCCCCAATTAACCAAACCCTCAGATATCTAACATCCATTACAACTCCTCTATGATCCGAAAAAAACCACCACATTTTCAAACTCACTCTCCGCACAGTAACCGCACTAGACACAAACCTTCTATCCAATCTCGCCGCATAATCTCGTCTAATGAAAGTATGCTCCACATTGTCCACCCCCCCCCCCCACACAACACCATTAAACCCACACTCGTCAATAAATCCCCCCCCCCCCCTCCCAAGAACCCCAACAACACCGTCCTCGAGGCTCCACATCTTTTCGTCGTATTACACAATATTCAGTCTCCCCCTATTATCGCTACCAATTGGTAAACTACGTAATAATAACTAATACATCTTGCACAAAATGAGTTTTTAAGTCGTACATCCGCTCGGCGGCACATAAACACCTACAAGCATATATGTACTCTACCACATATAAACCAGCCACCCCTAATCACTCTCGTCTCCCCTCCGCCACCTTTCATATGGCTTAAAACAAATGGGCTATTTTCCTTTAACCATATGGCGACTCCTCCTTTTAAAACCTCGTCGCATATTCCACATACACATCGAAACCATCTATTTCTAACTCATTTCCCAATTCTGTAAATGTGTTCTTGGATAATACCACATCCAACATCAAGACGCACCAAAAATTCATTAAACCACATTCGCTTCCGCTCAGAACTCAAAACCGTTTAATATTTTTGTCAAACCTAAAGTCCAATTAATGGGAAATTCCTTTGGTGCCTAGGTAGATGACATTCACTTATAACATTTACACCTCTATCCCTCTGCGCCCTTTTTTGGGGAATCACCTGATAAAACTCTGTTTCGTGGAATTACTGTGTTCCCCCTTTCCTCTGTACAATCCGCCCAAGCCAAGACTTTTTCCCTGGCCTTTGGGCAGAGTAAGCACGTCGTCAGAGTCTTGGTGGGTCGCCAGTCGCTTCACACTTCCTAACCCCCTCCACCTGCATTGGGATTCTTTAGTACCATCATGATGCACCTCCACACTGTGCTATATTTACGCATCATACGCATTCACAACCCCAACACAATGCTTTCAAACCTGAGCCTTCACACCATGAGCTCAAACTCGATCCCAATTGGCACCAGGAAACCTCCACACCGTTTGACGATCGACTCGTCTAACAATACATCCAGTGCTTCACTACAGACAGCCGCTACATCCTCGTCCCCATAGCAGGCAGAGTCTCTTCAATACTTCATTTATGTCCAGTGATGGTGATTCTCTCGCAGTTCTTGCATCCTCCAAAGCATCCACCAGCGCTTTTTCTACCTCTTCACTCCAGATGTCCGTTGTCGAGACGGGTGAGCATAGGACTGATCTCGTCCCTCTCAACTTCCCTCGACCTCTTCCCTGTTGTTGCTGATGTGATATTGGAGATTCCCACGACGCTTACCACGAACTGTGGCCGCTATGGTGGTCAAACGACCCAACAGCCGAGACGTACGGTGTTGGGTGTTTGGGGGGGATTATGACGTTTGCCCCGCATAATGTAACAAATTACTTGAGTTTGAAATGCTAGATGCAAACATAATATAGGACGGTATAATGGGTATGGGCGTATGGTCATTTGACTGAATATGTTCCCTCAAACATCCAGCATAAGGATCAGCGCCCACCGACCTGCAGAGGCCATATGAACCTTAATCCATAATTACGTAGTTTCATCTTTTAAAATCAAATTCATTCGCCTCAAAGGCACATTCCCTTATTTAACTCCATGCGTAGTGTCGTGATACATCATGTAGACGTACTGATACAGCTGAATTGACGGCTATAATGGTCTCTTGATACTTATCCACCACCGCTTCATAAACATTTGCTGACGTCATTTTAACGAAGATCCGTGTCGTCCCATTAAGTGATACACCACATATCTCTTCATTTGCGATACCGTAGGTATCACGGATAATCGCCGGTAGTAACAAGTCCATCGTGGCTCCAGTGACAGCCCCACGGGTCAACTCAACGCAAACAGTGTTGACGCGCCTGTAGCTCTGCAGCGCCATGTTGGTAAATGAGCAGCGCACGTCCTCACTTCTCAATGGTTGTGACGAACTGAGGTAGCTCGCCTGAAAACAGCAGAGGGGTGCCGTGCACAACCGCACTCCACCGAGGTCAGGCAGCGAATGGCTGTTTAACGTCAAAATGTAGTGTGTAGTATATATTTCTGATGAAAATTTCACATTGTGCAGTTAGTGGTGATAGTTACATCTAGCGAATAATTATGGTAACCTAGACTTGTTTCTATAATAACTTTATTAAATACATAATGAGGGTGGTTTAATCTATATGTGGTGGCGATTAATTTGCCTTGCGTGTTGTGTTGGTAAATTGTTTAGTGTGAAGTAATTGTTATTTTACCTAGTGTGTAGCCTGAGGCAGCTAGATCTAAACTCTGGACCCGACACAAATTTAGTCTGACAACACAGCCACAATAAGCAAAGAACATTTTTCTAAATATGTGCACATGTGTACACGTGTGCACATGTGTGCAATACCTGTACTAGAAAATATTTTGTAATTTTAGAGTATGCGAGGAATATTATCAAATTATTATTATTATTATTATCAAAAAGAAGCGCTAAGCCACAAGGGCTATACAGCGCTGACGAGGAATGTTAGACTTGTCACATCTTTGTCTTTGTAAAACTGAAATTTTTTGTCAGGTAAAATGCCTTACGGTATTAAATGTACCACCATTGTCAGGGAAACACCTTCCACCTGAAGAAAAGAATGGAGAAATAAAGACTCGAGGAATAATAATGAAAATAATTTTCTAAAGATCTTAATTAAAATTAAATAATAATAAAAATTGGCCGTTGTGGTTCCACTATGATGTTGGGACAGGAGTATCTTATTCCCAGGATGGTCTTCTAATGTTTTAGAAGAAATGGTGTTGGTTATCCAGGGTGGCGGTGTTCGTCATATGTTCTGAAATTCCTGGCACTACTTGGTTGTAGCACCACAATTCAGATTTCAGAAGCGAGGAGTCGTAATGTCCCACTATGGCTGGTAGACAGGGATCTTGCTCCAATTTCTAGCGTTTACCCTGGTTGACCAGGCCAGTAGCAGAATTGATCAGAAGAAGAGTGGAGGCGAAATGACTCTCCAACCTTCAACCTACACCAGGTAAGGTTAATACTACCAGGAGTAGAAATTAAAGCAAATCAGACCCCAGGAACTGGAGTTTCGCCTCAGTCCGCTAGATGGTAGTGCTGGCAGTAACACGCTAATGGTTTCTGGATGTCTGAACAACCATGACCCCACTTAATACCGGCTTTTCCCTCACAACCATCTTTGTGTAATATTTCCTGTAGATATTAATGTTCTCTTAAATACCTCGGCCGTCGACTGCGTCATCTTGAGATGTGAGACATCTACAGTAACCTCTGTATCTTGTGTTTATTTTTATTTATAATCATAGGGAAGCGCTGAATCTGAAAGAGTTAGTATCTTTTTTTTTATATATTTTATTTAAAACCAATACAGTATAATTCATTGTCTGCATCGCTATTGGGCCGTGCAGACCTGCGCAAACGCACTTCAGTTCCCTGACAGCAGTAGTGTGAGGTGGTGCTTGTCGCGCCTCTGTCGTCAGACCAGGAGAACTACCATTAGTCAACATGGCGTGCAGTTATAGACGCAGGATTAACACTGTCGGTGTTGAACTTCTCAGTGGGGCAATAACGCCAGCCTCAGCCCAGGTATTACTACCTAAAATCATCAGAGACACGTATGGAATTCAGGATGGAGAGTTGTACGGCGTAGCATTGAACGGAGCACGTAATTTTTTGTGAAACTGCTCTCACAACGGTTTACGAGTCGTTGGTCAACCGTTTTTAGGACGTAATCTTGATGCAACACCAGCTGTGGCATGTGGGGATGATCGATGTATCCAGACATTATACATGGATAAATTGCGTAATGTCCCCTTTGAGGCGGATGAGACAGATATCAGAAAAGTATTTGAGGAATACGGAACTGTTTCATTTGGCCCAGCATGGTAAGTGGGTGTCGGGTGCCTACACAGGTATGCCGAGGGCACTTTTAACCTAAAAATGTCAATTGCGACACCCCATACCGTCTTACGTGTACCTAAAGTGAATTCAGGACACAGGTCATGGTGTCATACCGGGCAAAGGGTACCTGCCGACTATGTGGGGAATATGATCACATAGGGGCGGATTTGTGGGAAGTGGCAACGAGCTTCCTGGCCCAGGGGCAGAGACATCCGCTTCTACACCGGGAAGCAGGTGTTTGATCAACGACGTGAAGGAGGGCGTGGTCGTCTAGGGAGCGAGATAGTGGATGAGCTATAAGGCTGGGGGAGAGGGTGAGGCCCTTGACCAGTTACCTGGTCCAGACACACTTCCAGTGGATCGGTTGAGAAAAAAATACAGGAGGAAGTGTTTGGAACTTGAGGAGGAATTAGCCGAGGTTCTGAAGTCCTTGTCACTGCTTGGGGAGGGGGCTGCTCCGGCAGGGTAGTAGAAACGGGGTGAAGGCTGTGGGGCATCAACAACAGAACAAATTCGGACGAAGGGAGTGACAGCGTGACTGAGGTGTCACCGAGATCTTTGTCACTGGGTACAGTGGGAGAGAGGTACATTGTGAGGAAATCCCCAGACCAAGCCATGGAGGATGCGCCTGTCACAAGAAAGAAGCCGCTGCATCAGATTCAGATGATGTCCTAACGCCAGCGCAGCGGACTGGGAAGCAAAAAGGGCAGAAGGTGAAGGTAGTGGTGGCCATGACAGGAGGCACCGAAAAAGGGGGGGGGAGAGAGGGAAGTGTGCAGGTGACAAGTGGTCCCACACGTTCTGGTGGCCATCGAAGAGTGAAGAGAGGAGGCAGGGTGGAAACTTAATAGGCCTCCGGTGTATGACAGTAAACGTTAATGGTTTGTGTAATAGTGTAAAGAGAAAAATGGTTTCGAATGTTCTGATAAATTTAGAGTGGATTTTGGGTTCCTACAGGACACAATTTTAAGGGGGGTAGGGTGTTGGAGATGAGGGGTTCAGGTGGTTAACCCGCCAACTGCCCTGTTTGAAAGGGGGTGGGTATCTTAATTAGGGAGGCAACCCTTTTGTTTTGCAGAGAAGTAGGGGGGGGGAGGGGGAAGGGTGTTGCGCGTAGATGGTTTGTGGAAGGGAAAACGTGTGGTTTTTAAATAGTGTATATGCACCTGCAGAAAAAATGTACAGGTGAAGCAGAGTTTGTGTGCGAGGACCTTGTTTTTTTTTCCGTGCATTCCCGGGAGGTGGCAATAGTGGGAGGTGATTGGAACTGCGTCATTAGGAGGGTTTGATGTGGAACCGAAAGGGGCAGTTATGTGTCGGTGGCCCTACGAGATTTATTGGGGGATATTAGGTTAAGAAAACGCATTCGAGGGGGGGCGTGGGAGACAGAGCATACATTTGTTAGGGAGGGAAATGCAGCGAGGTTAGATAGAGTGTATCTTTCTCACGGGTTGTAGTGAGACTTTCAAAACTGTTGAAGTAACAGGGTCAATCATAGAGCAGTGTTGGGGGAGGTTGGTGGGAGGTGCTTGCGGAAATATACAGGAGTTACTGGAAATTAAATATAAGTGCATTGAGTGATGAGGAGGGTTAGGGGGATTTTCTGCCCTATGGAAGGAGCTTAGTGAGGAGGCACAGGGATGGAAGATGTCGTACAATGGTGGGATTGTTTTTCCCAAAGGGAAAGATTAGGAAATATTATGTGGGGTGGCAAACGAATAAAGATTTTAAATATGGGCTTTCAAACATCTGGAGGACAGTTAAAGGGCTGTTATGGAAGGGGGCTGTGGGGGGCACTATCCATGGATGAAATTGTCGAGGTCAAGGGAGACTGAGGAGTTACAAAATGAGAGGTTCAAGTGGTAAGGGCAGGCAGGGGTAGAGGAGGTGCTTTGGGAGACAAACCATCGGCGTGTGTGTTGCGACTCAAAAACAAAGACAGCAGGTTATAGCTATTCCGAGGTTAGAGGTACACGAGATGGCGGGGGTTTATAAAATGGGTCAGGAGATACTAACTAAAAAAGGGAAGTGTGTTGTATGCGGATAAATGGTATGAAGGGTATTGGACAAGTGGGAGGGTGGAAATGTGGATTTAGAGAAGGTGTGTGAGTATGTGACTTTAATTTAGGGAATAGTGATAGAAAGGTTTTAGGGGGGGTAATAACAGAGGAGGAAATAGAGTTGGTTTTAAGGGGAATGGGGAAAGGCAAAGAAACCGGGAAAGACGGTCTCCCGGCTGAATTTTATCTCCAACATTGGAGTTGATAAGGGTTTTTCATGGGAGGTTATTTAATCAATGAAGGAGAAGGGTGTGATGGGGACAAGCAAGCAACAGCAGTTGTTGGTGTTGGTCCAAAGGGTAAGGGGCAGCACACCCTCAAGGAGTACCGTGCCATAATCCCTGTTAATGTGCTGATTATAAGTTGTTTCCTAAAGTCTTGGGTAATGGTTCAAATGTGTGGTAGGGAGAGTGGTTTCAAAAATGCAGTATGGTTTGCCTGGAAGGGCGATGATTGAGGTCATGGAATACTGCGAAGTTTGTGAGGTCAAAAGGGGGGGGAGGGGGGGCGGCGTTGTTGGCTTTAGACTGGCAGGGGGGCCCATGACAGGGTGGAACGAGGAGCATTGGGAGCTATACTTAGGAGGCAGGTTATGGGGTGAAATATTAATTGGGTAACCACGTGTTACAATGGAGCCAAGATGAGGTGAACAGATTAATGATGCTTGGGGGAGGAGATTGTAATGGGTAGGGGGCTTAGGCGGTGTCCCATGTCACAAATGTTGTTTGCGTGCATTTCAAAGGGCCCCTTCTATAGAAGGTTTGAACGTGTGTATGTGACACGAGTGGAGGTAGGGGAGTGGGTAGGGAAAGTGTGGCCGGGAATAATAGGATGCGTAGACGATACAACAGTCCCCGGTTCGGGAGGGGATGACGTTGGGTGTTTTGATGATGTGCAACAGTTTGGAAATGCAACAGGGATGCAGGTAAATAGAGAGAAGTCAATGATCATGGGGTTGGTGATTGGGTGGAGGGGGGGGAGATGTAACGTTGTGAGAAAACAAACGGTGTCTTAAAAAAAATTTTTGGGATCACCTATAAGGGTGATTGGAAGCTGCTCGGGAGGAAAACTCGAATAGATTAATGGAAAGGATTCAGGGGCTCTGGGTGCATTGCGACCTCATCATCTGACTCTCGTGCAACGAGTGATTGTTATAAAATGTATTATTGTATATAAGGTTTGGCACGTAGCAGCCGTGTTTTCCCCTTTAACAGGGACGGCGAATTGTGGGAATTCTGAGACGAGTTGTTTAACTTTTTTGTGGGTTCAAGGTGCGATTGGCTGAGGAGAGAGGTTGTAATGTTACCTGTGCGCCAGGGGGGGTTGGGGTTGATGGATCCCGAGAAGGAGGATTAAATGTGTGTTTCTTAAATGGGAGGTTTTTGCGCGAAGGTGTGAGTGGAGGGCAAACTGGGAAAAGTAATATATAGGTTGGGTAAGTTGTATGGTGGTGTGGAGTTGAGGGAAGTGAAACTATTTTGAGGGCTTTGATGTTGGTTAGAGAACCCAGGAAAAATTCGAGTAGGGGTTTTGTGTAAGCTGCTTGCAGACAGGATTGTTGTAACCCGTTTTAGGATGTTCCCCATGTAAGCATGGACGATATTTGGTAAGGTTTAGCAGGTTGAAGTTAAAGCCTAGGGGAAGGGAGGTAATGTACGTTTTTTTGCATGGCATACTACCGTCGGGGGAGGTTTTAAGAACCAGAGGGGGAATTGTGGGAAGGTTGGAATCTGTGGGAGGATGAGACGGCGTTCCATGCAGTATACTTTTTGGGGAACTGGAGGGTGTTAGTATTGGGTTAATAGGGTAGTACAGGGTGGTGGGCAGAGGGGTGTCGGGTTTTGCGTGCACTAAGCCTAGATGTGGGAGGGTTCGATGGGGAGTGTTGTAAGAGCTTTGGATTATAAATAGTGGATTATATATATATATCGTGGGTGATGAGGGGAGGGGGAATGTGAGTGCGGAGGCGGGTACTAGCGGGAACGGTTTACGTACGATTGTCGAATAGAGAACGTAAAGGGAGGAGGTGGGAGAAATATTTTGTGAAGGGTATAGAATGTTAACGTTAGGGTTTCTCATCAATCTACAACTTGGCTGAGTGAGTAAGGGGGTGGGGGTTTGGGGATTACAAACGGGAAGGGGGTTTTCAGGGGACACAGTGGGGTTGCCTCCTGGGGAGGGTGTGAGTAAGGTGTATGTGGGTATATGAAGGTGTAGATGAGTGGCATAACGTGTATGTAGCATGCAAGTGGGCACAGAAACCAAAGGTGATATCAAGTAATTACGTAGTACCTGAATGGAGAATTCTGTTTTTTGATGTGTCAGGTCGTCATGACCTTCTTCATGTATTAAGTTGAATGGTGTCAAGATTTATAGTTTTTAAGAACCGTGAAAGCTTTAGGGCTTATTAGATTTTGCGTTTATAGCCTTTAAATTGGCATAATTTCATGTGCGATAATTGTATTTGCAATGAGAGGTTTTTTTAAATTAAAGTTTGTGTTTAGTGTTGTGGGTTTTTAGCGAGTGTACTGTCTTTATTTTAGCATTATATAATGTGCTCATCCTGTTGCTGCGAGATGGAACGATAATGACTTCCATAAATTTGTAATGCCTCGTTAAAAGTTTGTAATGGGACAGTATGGTTTAGTCCCCTTACTTATATAATGTGCTCAGCCGGGGGAAGAGGCTGTAATTTAAAATTTAGTAATATTTGTTAATATTTATTTAGTATAAGTGTGAGGCTTAGGATTTGATTTTTGATTTAGGATTTGATTTTGATTTTTTTTTTTTTCATTGCTTAAAGAGAGATTGTAGTGAGGCACGTATGTATGTGCTTAGGTACTTCTTATTGTATAGGGGTTAATTTTTGGGGAAAAACATGTGATTGTTTTTAACCGAGATCGTGATGTAGGTTATTACTCTGATTATCCCCTGTGAAGGTTGTGAACCTTTGTCATATGTCCGTCATTGTGGAAAATTTTATAGGGTGCTTACCTGTATGTACCTCAACATTATATACATACAAGTAATCTCATTGGGAGACAACCATATTGTTTACCGTAGTCACCCCGTGTAGACATGTGAGAAAACTTAACCACCTCTGGTCACTATCAGTTGGCCCCTCGACCCTCACAATCTTGTCCACATCTATCCGAGACCACCATTTTAAAAGGGGGGGCACCCTCAAGTACCGTATAATTAATGTGGGACTGTAAGATTAAAATTTGTTTTTAAATGAATGAAGGGGGGGGGTAGGAACACATGAACATCCATCAAGGAAAAACATTTTTTACATATCCCACCACTTACCAATATTCCCTGTGGTCAATTATGTGTTTGGGTCACTCATAAAACCCATCCAATTAAAACATACCTAACTGGCCCTAAACAGTCTGTTATAACTAAAGGGTTACCAACTGTGGGTGATTATACTCCCTATTTCCCCATTCACCATCCTTTCGATGTCCTCCACACCGACACGGTTTTATTTCCAGCAGGACGAAGTACCCGTCGTTTGTCCCCGGGTTTTGAAGTCGTGCTTCCATAAAGCTTTACTATCCCAGTAAAAAGGGAACACACATTCACTCGGAGCAGGCGATCTTTTTACATCCCCCATTCTCTTTAAATCAATGTTTTTAAACACGATTACATTACCATTCACAAGCGATTTAACGTCTCATAATTATATACACATTTGAGGTCACTCCATTAAGATCGAGGGGCCAAAGACGGGATTAACACATGGGGATTTCCCCCGGACACACACCAGGCCGTGCACCATCACACCCGGGCAAAACCCTTTTTTCACAATTTTTAAAAAAAACCTTTTTACGGGGGTCCCGAAATCACTTCCCCACCTTAACCCGAACATTAACACATTCCCATTTGAAATGGGGTAATTAATCCTAGGGCCCCGGGAAAGCCAAATTTTTTTTGTTCCATCTTTCCTACCTCCCCACCACATTCAAAACCTCCCCCCTCCCCATGGCCCGAGCGACCTAACCCCCGCACATCCGCATGCCCAATGGGAACCTTGGTTTTTACCCATTGTCAAATCATTTTTGCTCAAACGACACTTAAACACCTATTAGGCACTATAGCTTTGGAAAAACAAAAAATTTTTCCACAGTCATAGTATGTTTAAATAACAAACTAAAGTTTTATATATTTTTTAATTTTAATAGTTTTTTATATTAAGTTTATATTGTTTATCTAGTATGTTAATGGAAAATTTTTGTGTGATATGGGTAACCCTTTTAAAGTCAATTTCAATTGTTGTTTAATTTT
>NW_026493240.1:0-21786 GCF_026875155.1 Cherax quadricarinatus
TTTAAAACCCCCCAGGAAAAAGGTTATTGTGTAATCCCAAGTTGGTTTCATTTGATGAGTTGTGTTATTTTACCTTGTATTGCATTTTACAGTTTTATTACGTTTAAAATTATGTAAGCTTCCTTCCCAAATTTCTACTTATGTAGTTTTTAATGTTAAATTTTTGTGTACTTTGACTTTGTTTTGAATACCCCAAGCCGTACCCCTCCCGTCTTAGTTTGTATTAGTTGTATGTCGGGACGACATACGTTAGCGCGCCGAGCTCTCGGAGTGCCCATTTCCCTAGAACCATTTAAAAGTAAAGTGTACCAGTAGATGACTCATACCAACCGTCTGTGTGAACCCCGACTGATGATTCATATTGCTGCTGCCTAGCGGGTTTTCAAACACCGTCACCCGAGGCACTTTGGAGTCAGTAAAAGATAGGGAGAGAGAGAGGAGGTCGGCTGTTGGCGTCCCCATACTTCCGTTATATTATCGTAACTACCCTACGTGGTTTTCTTCCCTCATCCACGTTATAAAAAACCCCAATTGACAACCCAAAACTTGCTCACCCAACTGTGCTCACCCCAACTGTGCTCACCCAACTGTGCTCATTCAAATGGCTACCCAACTGTGTATCCAACGGGCTAGCCAAAACCGCCTCATCCAATGTGCATGATCATCCACTGTGCAGATCACCCAAACCCATGCTCATCCAACTGTGCTCATCCAACTGTGAAAATCCAACTGTGCTCATCCAACTGTGTCATTCAACTTTTGCTCACCAACTTGCTCATCCAACGCCCTCGCCCAAAACGTACTCCCCAAACTGTGCTCACCCAACTGTGCTCACCCAAACTGTGCTCACCAACTGTGCTATTAAAACTGTGCTCATCCAACTTTTGCTACCCAACGTGCTAACCAACTGTGCAATCCAACTGTATTCACCCAAACTTGCTATCCAACTGTGTTCATCCACTGGTTCATCCAATGCTCATCCAATGAGTTCATCCAACTGTGTGCAGGTGTATGTATCAGTAGGACAGACTGTGAACTCAAAATCTAGCGTGTGGACAGTACTGGTTTATGTTAGGTTTAATTTACACGTGGTTACTAATAACCAACAGTCAATTTTAAACTTCTAAAAAAGAATCAAAAAAAAATTAAAAAAACTAATTTATGTTTACATAAAAAAAGGTTAAACAAAGTGAAATGGTGGTTATTTGGGGGTTTTGAGCCTATCGATTTTTAATGAAAACCTATTCGCCAAGTAAAAAATACTAAAACGGGGGTTTTTAAAGAAAAACTTTCAGCATATAAAAACCTGAGAGAAATATACCCTCTCTCTCTTTATATATATTTTTTATTTTTTTTATCACACGGGCCCATTCCCCCCAAAGGAGGGGGGCCCCCCAAAAAAAAAATTTCACCACCATTCCTCCATCCGTTTTGCCAAAAGGGTGCTTTACGCAAAGTTTTTAAACGAACTTAACACCCCTCCTTCAGAGTGCAGCACTGTACTTCCATCTCCAGGACTCAAGCCCGGCCCTGCGGTTTCCCTGAACCCTTTAAATGTTACTTTGTCCACTAAAAAGAAGTCAAGTTTAAAAAACCATTTTCTCCATTCACCCCTTTTCAAACACGCTCACGCATGCTGGGGAAAGTCCAAGCCCTCGCACACAAAACCTCCTTTCCCCCCCCTCCAAACCCTTTCCCTAGGCCAACCCCTCCCCCCCTTTCCTTCCACACAGACGATACACTTTGAAGTCTTTTCTTTTTCGCTCCATTCTCTTACATGCCCGAACCACTCAAAAACCCCTTTCCTCGCCCTCTGGACAACGTTTTTGGTAATCCCGCACCTCCCCCTAATTTCCAAACTACAAATTCTCGTTTTTTCCCACACCCAATTCCTCGACATAAATCTCCCTGCCTCCCCCTTCTCCTCGCTGCAACATTATCCCCCATGCTTCCACCCTATAAGAGCTTGGTAAAAACTATTTTCCCTTCCCCCTCTTTCCCCCAAGGGAAAAAGTTCTTTGTCCCCACAGGGACTCCAAAGTGCACACTCCCCCTTTTCCCTCTTCAATTCTATGATTCACCTCACAGACCCTCGCTGACACGTCCACTCCCAAATTTGTCATTCACCTCCTCCATACTCTCCCCCTCCAATTGATATCCATTCTTTCATCACCTAATCCTTTTGTTATCCTCTCCTTATCTTTCCCCTGTATTCATTTTAAAAATTAATTTTTTTTTTTTGCTATCCTTTCCCAAAATTCATCCACCAACTCTGAATTTCTTCAGAATCTCCCAAGAGCACAGTGTATCAGAAAAGAGAATGTGGCAATCCCATTTTTATGGTGATTTTTTTATCTTTTAACTCCCGCCTTTGCAAGCCCTCGTTTATTCTTTACAACCCCATCTTAAATTTTTAAAACAACCCGGGGTGACATCACCATCCTTGTCTAAGGCCTACTTTTACTGGGAAATAATTTCCTCTTTCCTACTTACTTTTTAATTTGAGCCCCACTACCCTCGTAAAAACTCTTCCTGCTTTCAGAAACCCTACCCCTACGCCATCACCTGCAAATCTGCCCATTGCCCCCTATACCCTGCAACGCCTTTTCCAAATCCATAAATGCCACAAAGACCTTTTTACCCTTTTAAATCTGTTCACTTAAATGTTTCACGGTAAACACTGGTCCCCCCCACCCCCCCCCCCTTTCCTAAACCCCCCCCTTTTCTCTGCTATCCTTTTTCCCCCCGTTTATTTTTATTTTTAAAATAATCTTTCCATACACTTTACCAGGTATACTCAACGACATATCCCCCTATAATTTTTGCACTTTTTTTGTCCCCCTTGCCTTTATAAAAAGGAAAATTGCTGCTCTCTCCCAAACCCCTAGGTACCCTTACTCTCTTCCTACATTTATTAAAAAAATTGCCCAAACCCCCCAAAAAAAACTATATCCCCACCTGCTTTTAACTTTTCTATCTTTTCCCTCAATCCCGGCTGCCTTACCCCCTTTCATTTTCTATTCCCTCATGAATTCCCCCACACTCACAATGGCTCTTCCTACTCCTACAAGTGTTTTTCCCTCCTTGCCCTATACCGAAATAAAAGCTTCCCTTCTTCATCAACATTTAACAATTCCTCAAAATATTCCCCCCATCTTCCCAATACCTCTAAACTCCCTTTTAATAACTCCCCCCTTCCTATTTTTAACTGAAAAAATCCATTTTTTCCCCCGGTTCTTAACTTGTTAATCTCACCCCAAATTTTTCATTTTCAAAAAAAAATTTGTTGATAACATCTCACCCACTCTCATTTGCTCTCTTGCTTCCCCACTTCTTAACCCTCTCTTTTTCTACTTTATACTTTCCCCCCTTGCATCACTTCTACTTTGTAATATTATTATAATATATATCATTTATATCATATAATACAAAACAGGGACTTTTAGATTAGATTAAACACGTTTAATTTTCCCTTTATTTTTTTTTTAAAATTTTGTTTAATTTAGCCCCCTTGTAAGTTGAAAACAAAACCCTGGTGAGTCCCTTTGACTTTTTGGGGTTTTCCCTAAGAATTTTACACTAGTAATACGTATGATTTTTACTTTTTGTACCTGTCCTAAAAAAAATTTTCTGAATCTACATAATTTAACCCCCCCAGTGTCAGCTTAACTGTTCCTGCTACAAAAACTGCTTTTAAAAGTGTAAAAAAAGCCTATAAAAATATGCTTAGTGAACCCAATCTATGACCCCGTGAAAAAAAAAAAAAATAAATTATGGTGAAACAAAATTTTTAAAAAATTTCCCCTAAAGCAATCAAAATCGTATGGCATGACAGTTCAAAGCTCATTTTAAAAAGCACTTTCCGGGGGAAGCAGCGGCACTGGGCAGGGGCAGCAGCGACCTCCAAGCCCCGTACTTTTCCCCTTGATTATAATAATAATATAAATACAACTTCAGGCTCCCAAATGCTCCTATGAGCCTGTTACAAGCAAAAACTGAAACTCCCCAAACGTAGCCCCAGAATGCCCAAAGATTACCAACAGTAAAAACCTAAAAATCAAAAAATAATAGAGATCAAAGGAAGATCCCAAACCAAAAAGCAACACCCCGCTCCCAGCCGAACAACGTAACCCAAAAACTTTTTTAAAAAACCACTTTTCTTAACTACAACAATTCCTATAGTTTTATGAGGCGCAATCTAAGGGAAACAGCCCGAGGCAGCAAGAAACACGGAAAAATCAATTTCAACAAGTGTAGCGGAGGACCCCGGGCCCCCAGCAACCACCCCATCACCCATCAAGGGGGACACCAAAAACAATAAAAAACATGGCTGCCACCCCCCCATCCCCCCCTCTCTTCCCCGGATTAAACCCACCAAGTGTTCTCAGGTAAAACCCAAAACGTCCAGATACCCTAAGACATGCATCCCCAAACTTAGTTATTGAAAATATAAAACCTTCGAGAGACGTACAAAACAAGCACGGATGACACAACTGGGAAAACAAAATCCTCAGTCTTGAAAAAAGTTATCAACCCCAGGAATGACTAACTGTGGCAAGCCACCCCAGACAGTAAAGTACCATACCCAACAAATAATATCTTTAATAAAAAGGTTGAAGAAGAGAAAGAAGGGAAAAAGAACAACTTAGATAACCATTTCAGTGATATTTTGCTTCCAAGAAGATAAAATAAAAAAAGATAAACTTTCGGACGCAGTATAGTTAACAGCCCATTTTTTCCCCGTGATGTGAACCAAACAAACAGTAAAGAAATTACTCTGCAGATCAAAAGGCCAAACAAAGTTACGTACCAGATCAGAAATAAAAGAAGCCAGGTTACGGGATCCCATAGTAGAAAAAGGGGTTAGCTTAGATTCACTCCATGACGGGGAAAAAAGACTTAATTTTGCATCTTTTAAAGAAAAGAAAGAGGTATACTTTAAACGAGTGTCTTAAAAAAAACGTCAAAAACCTCCTGTTAGTCAGAAAAACTTAAGGGGAGAAAAATGACAAAAATCCCCAAATTGCTTCACCGGGTGGGAAAATTCTATTTGGGAAAAACAAATGTAGGTAACTTACACAACACGACGGGGGAATGATCTATAAGTTTTCTCGGGGATATAATCTTCGAGAAAAACTAAACAATGTCCAACCAAAAACCCTACTGTGTAGTGTTGTTTTGCTCCCCTTATTTTCAAATTTATTGTACAAATTTTTAGTAATTAAATAATCAAATACCCCATTTTGTGATTTTTTTAGTAAGCAAAAGTCACCTTTTTAATTTTCTTATTTACTTTTTTTTGCTTTTTAAAATTAGCTGAATTGATACTTTCTCTGTCCCTATATCCTCCATTTTTTTAAATACTATCAATTTATAATTACTTTCTAAATTAATAATTACCCTTTTACTATAATTTCATTTTTCTTAACATTTTTGACATTTAATAACCATTCTTGTTAATTACCTTTATCTGTTTTAATACCCAATTTTCTATCTTAGAGTACTCTTAATTACCCTTTTACTGCCAAATAACCTCAAGTATAATACCAGTGCAATTTGAAAAGAAAAAAACTTACTTTTTCACTTTTTTTGTAATCATTATTAATTACTAAAATTTTATTAAACACCCTATTTACTACCAGTCAATTTTACTTTTTTACATTAAACATTATTTTATACTTCCCATAAAATTTTGTTGCCAAAAATTTCAAATTTTTATATTCAACTCCAACCTTTATATTTCCTTTGTACCCGGTACCTGTCTCCCTCTTTCTATATTTAAACCAAGACATTACCCTTGTTATTTTTTTTTTTTATTCTTTTGGGACTTTAATTTGAATTTTATTTTGCAATTTTAAATTAGTTTTCTCTTGATCTGTCAACAAAATTACCCGACTCTAGTGCAATTGCAATTTCCCTTCAATTTGTATTTTTATATTATAAGTTTATATTGTAAGTCCTACTCTAAGATTGTTTTTTTATCTTGTGACTTATTGTGTGTGCAATTTGTGTTAAATTTTAATTAATTTTTTGTTCAAGGCCCCTTTAAATATCTTTTGCTAACTAGTACCAATACCTCATATTTTATATTATTTTTTTTTCTATTTTTTTTTTCTTTTGCTACCTTAACTTGTTATTTATCTTGTCAATTTAAATTAGTTATACTCTAATTTTTGTAAAAAATTATAAAAACACCTTAGTGCAATTCAATGAGAGTCTTGTGCCCTTTTTTTTTCATTAGATTAAATCAGTTGTACTCTAGTCATTTAGCTCAATACATGTCCAAAACCCAAAATCTTATATTAGGGCCATAGTGTAAATTTCAGGAGAGCCTGGTGCTATTTTTAAATTTGTATTTCTACATTATTTGATTAAACCCAGTTTTATATTGCTCATCAGGTCAATAATAGCTATACCCGGGCACGACCGGGCCGCGGGGGCGTTTACCCCCCCGGGAACTCTTCCAGATAAAACCCGGTAATACCCAAAATCATTACATTAGACCTTAGGCAATTACAGTGAGAGCTTGTGCTTTTTTAACTTGTATTTTTATTTATAGTTTATACCTGTTTTTATTTTGCTCATTCCAGCCAAACACAACATCAACTTATTATGTGTATTAGTGACTATATTACTGACCAAAATGCTATGTATTCTTGTCCCAAACTTCCCACCACTACAGAATCGTACTAAAATAACACACAAACCCGGATTAAATAACCTAATTTAAACTAGAAGATGATTGATCCCTTGACCCTGATTAAAAACCCACATTCTGCACACAATAAACTTTGGGAAAATAACGCCTTTATACACAGATCACAACCAGCACTATCCTAAAATGATAAAAAAATCTATCAGTACTTAACTACAAAATCAGGTCCTAAGCAAACACTTGATGACTCCTGGCATCCTTGAATCACTAAAGACACCCTTCTCCTGATTATTCTTACCGGACCCGGCTAAAAAGGACAAATAGATATCTACCCCCCTACCCGGATACAAGCAAACCACAAATGCAGACCCCTACCAAGTATGGGGTGGTTTGCAATCTATTACTTAAACCCAATTTCTTGTTCAGCACCAATTTCTTTAGTGAGATTGGAGAATAATTTTTGCTAATTTTACCCTTTAAAAGCCTATAACAATCGGTGCCATTTACCGGATCCCCCCCTAAACCCAAACTTTGTGAGAAATTAAAGGCATAATAACAAAAAAAAAATGAATAAGCTCCACCTTCTCTTAGCTGGAGGGGCTTCAAATCAACCTTGGCCCACTAGATGTCAGCCCGTAACTGATTTCATCAAAAATATGAACAAACCATTCTCTCCAACAATAACTAAACCAACCGGCTCCTGAAACAAGTGAACCTAAAAGACCATATGGACAATATACTAGCCCCCCTTAAACAGGGTAATCACAGATAACTACAGACCCCTACCCCACCTTCCCTTGACAAACATTAGTAAACCCCCACTTGAATCACAAAAATCTATTTAGACTCCCTGATGAGGCCTCCTAAGGGAAGTTCACAGCCCGACCCAGGGGGATGTTGTGGCCCACGAATTCTCCAGGCCCAAAGGGATTGACGTGGACAGACATTTTTCTTAACAACTACTTAGGGGCTATACAACAAACATTGTCCTATAAAAAAAAACGTCACAAACAAAAAAGGGTTGGTTGCCCCTGGCAACCCGCACCTTTTTGAAATCATTGATAAGAAAACCAATTGAAAAACAATTTAGACAGGGTTTAAAACACAAAAAATATTCTTAAAAAACTATTCATCAGTCCCCACCAAAGTAAAAGAAAGCCAAAAACTTTCTACTCCCCGTGATTCTGAACAAAAGGAGATATAAAAAAAACCTGGAAAACACTCTCTCGATTCTGGGACTCACAAAATGAAAAAAAAAAAAAAGATATTGTCCTAACTAAATAATGAAACACCACTGAACCCATGACACAGTAACAAGATAAAAAGACTTCTTTCAACCTGGTTCTATCTCGCCAATAAAATCCCCCGTACAATGCCCATGCCGGGGGGGAAACCCAGTGGGAAATTTCCAAATTCCTTTTCTTGCCCAACTGAGCCCAGGAAGTCACCGAGATTATAAAATCACTTAAAAATAATCAGGGAATCTGCCTCATGTCCCACCTTATTGTACGAGTGGCCCCTGTCCTCTCGATTATCTCATTGTTTTTTAAAAAAGTCCTAGAAGCTACACCTTCTCGAAAAAATACTCAAACGCAAGGGGTTTCACCAATACATAAAGGTGGTTTACCTACAGATTTAAACAACTATGGCCCAAAATCAAATTCCCCTTGTATCCAAAATCTTTGAGAAACTCGTGAAGGAGACTATATTATTTATAACGTCACAAAAAAAATACCAACCCTGCCAATTTGGATTCAGGAAAAATAAAAAACATAACAGTGCAATTATAAAAAAGTGACTGCTTTACACAGCATTGGAAAATAAGGAATATCCAAGGGAAATTTTTTTTGACCTAAAAAGCTTTTGACAAAAGTAGACCACGGCATCCTACTCAAAACTTTTCCATTAGGGATAAGAGGCCTGGTTGCAATTTCAAAAACTTACCTTAGGCCCATACCTTGACAAAACCTGAATTTCAGACCCCTATCCCAAAACATAACCAAAAAAGTATCCAAAAACGGTTGGGGTCCTCCAAGATACGATATACGTGCCGCAAATGCCCCTTTTCCACATAATTCATTATTATCCTACCTCACCTTTATTTTTGGGTTGGGGTAACTGCAGCAACACACCCAAAACCAATTAACCCAACAAAAACCAGTAAGAATAATCACAAATTCCCCTCCTGGCAAACCCCCCCCCCCCTCTTCAAGATCTCTTCCCCCCGTTCGTAATCCAACTTATACGGCAATCTACATCTACGGACCCTTTAAAATCCAATATCAAACCCTTGACTAAAATGCTTTCTTTATAGTTGTGCAGAACCCCCAGGCTAACACCAGACACAAAACTCTCTACGACTTCCCCGTGTCCGCCCTAAACCTTTAAAAAAATTTAAATGTATGTCAAAGGCCCAAAAATCTGGAACACCCTCCCTGGAAACTCTAGAACTGCAGCCTTTCATCACCTTCAAAATTCCATTGAAAACATTTATCTCCCTGAAAAACCCCCATCAACTAACTACACAAATACCCCCCGGGTGGTTCACACTTACACTCACTCACCCATTTGCCCATAAACGAAAATTAATTCAATTTTTAAAATAATGAATCCTATGATACCCCAATACTGAAACTATGTACCATGCCAAAACAAAAGCATTCACTTTGCTAAACTCACAAATAGTTTTTAGTCATTAGCCAAAATACCAACTTACCTATAATTGTAATATTTTAAAATAAAGAATTAAATAAGTTCCCCAAAATCCCCTAGCCTGCTAGGCTTCTAGTGGTAACTTTTTAATATTTTAATACATGAAAACCCACACAAAACCAAATTCTGTAAATTCAACATTGTAATCTTTATAGAGAATAAATTTTGAATTTGAATAGGTATCGTATGCCCCCATTAAAGACACAGCATAAACAACACACCCACTTGATACTGGAGTTCCGCGGGGAAGTGTCCTTGGGCCCTCTCTTCCCATATACACATGATCTTCCAAAAGTATCTCGAAACCCGAACCCCTTCTCTTTGTGACGACACGACTTATGTCACTCACCCCCAAACTTGCAACCCCCAAACCATTGTTAATGAGGAGCTGATCAAAATAAAATTTTTGACTTGGATGAAACCAATAAACTTACGCTTAACGTTGACAAAATACTACATTATGTTTGGGGCAGAGAGGAGATGCGCAAATTACATTAAGATCGAAAAACTCTAATTTCCCGGGATAAAGAGGGGAAATTCCCGGCCATACCCCGCAACAACCTGAATTCAGCACCCATATCCAACCATAACCAAAAAAAGTTTCCAAAAGGTTGGGATCCTCTCCAAGTATGATACTCGTGCTGCAAAATGCCCTTTTACACTATACCACTCACTTTTTATCCCTACCTCACCTATGCTATCTGTGTTGGGGGGTTTAATGCAGCAAAACCCCCTAAAAGCCAATAATAACCCCAAAAAAAAGCCGCAGTAAGAATAAACACAAAACCCTCCTGGCAAATACCCCCCCCTTCATAGATCTAAACTTACCCCTGTTCAGTAATTCACATTACTATGTGCAAAATCTTCTACAGGACCTTAAAATTCAATATTAAACCCTTTACCCAAAAAAGCTTTTTTGATAGTTGTGACAGAACCCCCAGGCAAAAACCCGACACAAACATCTCTATGACATTCCCCGTGTCCGACTAAACCTTTACAAAAATTCAATGTATGTCAAAGGCCCTAAAATCTGGAACACCCTACCTGAAAATTCCAAAACTGCAGACACATTCATCACCTTCAAAACTACCATCGAAAACATCTTATCTCCCTGATACACCCTGTCAACTAAAAAACGAATACCACCTGGTGGTTCACACTTACACTCACTCACCCATTTGACCATAAACAGAAATATCAATCTCAATCTCAAAATAATGAATCTTAACTAGTCAAAAGTTGGCCTGTGATACCCCAAATTTACTGAAACTATGTATAGTGCCAAAACAAAAGCATTCACATTGCTAAAACTCACAACTAGTATTTGTCACTTAGCCTAATACCAACTTATCTCATAATTCTGTAACATTTTAAACCTAAAAATTTAATATAAGTCTGCCCGAAATGCCTAGCCATGCCAGGCGTTCTGGGGTACACTCTGTAATTATTATTTTACTACATGAAAACCCACAAAATAACCAAATTCTTTTAAACTCAGCATTGTAATATTTAAATAGAGAATAAGTTTGAATTTGAATTTGAATATGTCAGCTAAGGTATAGCAAATTATACTCTGCACTGAAGGCGGAACTGTGTGTGTGTGTGTGTGTGTTACTCACCTATTTGTGGTTGCGGGGGTCGATTCACAGCTCCTGGCCCCGCCTCTTCGCTGATTGCTACTAGGTCCTCTCTCTCCTACCCCATGAGCTATACCCTACCTCGCCTTTAAAACTATGTATGGTTCCTGCCTCCACTACATCACTTTCTAGGCTGTTCCATGGCCTGACTACTCTATGACTGAAAAAATACTTCCTAACATCCCTTTGTTTTCATCTGAGTCTTCAATTTTCCAATTGTGACCTCTTGTGTCTATGTCCCATCTCTGGAACATCCCGTCTTTGTCCACCTTGTCTATTCCTCGCAGTATTTTATATGTGTTTTTTCATGTCTCCCCTGCCCCTCCTGTCCCCCAGTGTCGTCAGGCCGATTTCCCTAAACCCTTTTCTTCATAGGACAATCCCCGTGCTCTGGGGACTAGTCTTGTTGCAAACCTTTGCTCTTTCTCTAATTTCTTGACGTGCTTGACTAGGTGTGGATTCCAAACTGGTGCTGCATACTCCAGTATGGGCCTGACATAAATGGTATACAGAGTCTTGAACGAATCCTTACTGAGGTATCGGAACGCTATCCGTAGGTTTGCCAGGCGCCCGTATGCTGTAGCAGTTATCTGATTGATGTGCGCCTCAGGAGATATGCTCGGTGTTATACTCACCCCAGATCTTTTTCCTTGAGTGGGGTTTTTGCAGTCTTTGGCCATCAAAAACTATATTGTGTCTGCGGTCTTCTTTGCCCTTCCCCAATCTTCATGACTTTGCATTTGGCGGGGTTAAATTCAAGGAGCCAGTTGCGGGGACCAGGCTTGTAGCCTGTCCAGGTCTCTTTGTGTCCTGCCTGATCCTCGTCCAAATTTTGATTCTTCTCATTAATTCGCATCATCTGCAAACAAGGACACTTCTGGGGTTATCCCTCCGTTATGTCGTTACATATACCAAGAACAGCACAGGTCCTAGGACTGACCCATGTGGAACCCCGCTTGTCACAGGCGCCCACTCTGACCCTCGTCGCGTACTATGACTCGTTGTTGCCTCCCTGTCAGATATTCTTGATCCTTTGCAGTGCCTTTCCTGTTATGTATGCCTGATCCTCTAGCTTTTGCAGTAACCCTTGTGAGGAAACTGTGTTGAAGGCTTTCTTGCAGTCCAAAAATATGCAGTCGATCCACCCCTCTCTTGTCTTACTTCTGTCACCTTGTCATAAAACTCTAGTAGGTTTGTGACACAGGATTTTCCTTCCCTGAAACCGTGCTGGTTGTCAATTATACACTTGTTTCTTTCCAGGTGCCCCACGACTCTCCTCCTGATGATCTTTTCCAGGGACCTTGCATACTATACACGTTAGTGTTTACAGGTCTGTAGTTTAGTCCCTCATGTCTGTCTCCCTTTTTAAAAATTGGGACTACATTTGCCCATTTTCCATACCTCGGGGGAGTTGCCCAGTTTCAAATGATGTGTTGAAGATCTTTGTTAATGGCTCACACAATATCTCTGCTCCCTCTTTAAGGCCCCATGGAGAGATGTTGTTGGTCCCACTGCCTTTGAGGTGTCAAGTTCGCATAGCAGCTTCTTCACCTCCTCCTTGGTTATATGTACCTCATCCAGCACTTGCTGGTGTGCCCCTGTTCTGATTTCTTGGAGTCCTACTGGTTTCCACTGTAAATACCTCTTTAAAGCTTGTGTTGAGCTCCTGACAAACCTTTTGGGTTTTGTTTCTTGTGAATTCCCCATCACCCTTCCTCATTTCTGATTACCTGGTCCTTGACTGTTGTTTTCCTCCTGATTGGCTGTACAACGCATCGGGTCAGTCTTTACTTTTGATGCTATGTCATTTTCATATTGTCTCTGAGCCTCCCTTCTTATCTGTGCTATTCGTTCTGGCTCTTCGGCTGATTTCTTTATTTTCCTGAGTTCTCTGTCTTCTGTACCTTTTCCTTTCTCTAGTACACCTAGTTTTTGCCTCCCTACCCCTTTTGGGGTGAACCAAGGACTCGTTCTGTTCTTCCCATTATTTCTGTTTCCCTTGGGAACAAACCTCCCCTCTGCCTCCTTGCATTTTGTTGCTACATAGTCCATTCATTTCTTTTTCTGGTTTTCCTGTCAGTTCCCTCTCCCACTGAATGTCTTAAAGGGAAGTTCCTCATGCCTGAGTATTTCCCCCCTTTTGTAGTTTGGGTTTTTCCCCGCCTATTCCTGCTACTCTCTCCACTTGGAGCTCAACTATGTAGTCGAAGCACAGAACCACATGATCACTAGCTCCCAGGGCCTTTCATACATGTTTACCCTCGATGTCCGAACAAATCAAGGTGAATACAAGGTCCAGCCTTGCTGGTTCATCCTCTCCTCCCCCTCTGGTAGTTTTCTCTAACATGTTAAAGCATGAGGTTTTCCAGTACCACATCCATCATCTTGGCTCTCCATGTTTCGGGACCCCCATGGGGCTCCAGTTTTCCCAGCCAATCCCCTTGTGATTGAAATCACCCATAACTAGTAACTTTGCTCCCCCCATGTGTGCTCTCCTGGCCACCTCGGTAGTGTGTCGATCATTGCTCTGTTGCTCTCACCGTATTTTCTCTTGGCTCCTGCAGTTCTGGGGTTTGGGTTGTACATTACTGCAATTATCACCTTATGTCCCTCGGGACTGGATTGTTCCTACTAAGTAGTCCCTTTCGCCCGTGCCATCCATTCCTTCCTTTTTTCTCAAAACCCCATGGTTTTTTAATGAGCAGTGCAACTCTTCCTCCCCCTCTCCTCCCTCTGTCTTTCCTGAGAATTGATACCCGGGATGGAAAGATTGAATCTGTTATTATTCTGGTGAGTTTTGTTTCTGTGAGTGCTATTATGTCTGGGGATGTCTCTTTGATTCTTTCGTGCCACTCCTCAAAACTTGTTTGTTTTTCCATCTGCATTTGTATACCACACCTTCAACTTCTTTTCTAAGACTGTGGTCTGGGAGGTATATTGGGGTTGGGGAAGTGGGAGACCTGGAAAGGAACTATGGGTTGTTGCTGTGGGGTGGAGTTTGTAATGTATGGGTGGGGCATTGGATGTGGCATGGGTGTTTTGATTTTGAGTGTTTGGTTGCACTGGGGTTGACCTGGTTGGGAGGCTTCTATAGGAAGTTGTGAGGGAGGTTTGTATTTGATCTTCTTCCTGGGTCTGGGATCTCTTGTCTGTCTTCTCCTTTCCCCTCTCTTTCCTCCTTTCGCCTTTGTACCATCTCTCTCAGTTCTGCCTTTCTTCTTGTGTTCTGTGCGGTCGAGATTTCACCTTCCTGTATGCCGGCATGTCCCTTAATCGTGCTTTCTCCTGCAGGATCCTGGTCCGAGTCGCTTCTGCCTTGAAGGTCACGCTCACTGGCCGGGTTCTTTTTTTTACAAACCCCCTATTCTCCGAAAATTTTCCAGCTGGGGGCATGTCGCCTTCTCCATGCTTTCATGATGCTTTCAATTGCTTTTTTCCCCTTGTTTTCTTGCTTATATTGTTTTCCCCTTCAACTTCCTGGAGCCCATCACAAAGACTGACCTCACCCTTTCATTTTTCCCACTGCATATCCCTGTGTATCCCCTCATTTAATTTGGTTTCCTCCACTGCAGCTTTTCTTTCATCAGTTTCACTGGCTAATGTACTTGGGCTCAGTGGCCTGTCATTTTCCCTTCTCGGCTTTCCTTGGGCTCTGTTGTTGTCGTTAGGGCCTCCACATAAAGCTTAGCTCTTTCATTTGCTACAGTCTCCTCTGATAGAGCTTCTCCATGCAGTTGTGCCCCTTCTTTCCCTACAGTCCCCTTATTTGTGGCTGAGGTAGCAGTCTCTGTTGTCAATCCCAAAATGTTCTTTAGTTCTTTAGGCTGTTTTTAGATTTTTCAATTCCCCTTCTAAACTCTGTTTTCCTAGCTTCTGCTGCTTTGACATGCACCTCCCACTTCCTGCTTTCCATATTATCCTCTCTTCCCTTTCATGCTAAAATTCTTCTAGTTTCTTTTTTCCCCTTCATGATCCCTTTTTATGAGCTCTGCTGCCCAATCTTCCTTTGCAGCTTCCTCCTCCTGTCCCTTGGTTTTTCTTGATGCTTCTCTGGCAAAACCCCTTTTTGTTTTATCCCGATTGCCTCAGAGTGGGAAACCCATGTAGTTCTGTATGTTGGTTAGTAGTGTGAATGTCAGAGTGTGGGGGAGGAAGTAGTGGAGGAACTGTGGCTATGTGGGAGAGGAGTGGGGAGGGGTGGGGAGGGTTTAGGGTGAACGGGGGAGGGGGGGTGATCAAGGGAGGGGAGGGATCAGGGGAAGTTGTGAGATGTCGGTGGTGAGGGGGGGAGTGTATGTGTGAGTCTGGATATGTGTGTGTGATGTGTGTTTACCATTTTGTCCTAGCACAGGTTGTTAGGTAAGACCCCATATGCAACAGTTAGGTATTTTATTATGAAACGTTTCGCCTACACAGTAGGCTTCTTCAGTCGAGTACAGAAAAGTTTATAGAAGCAGAAGATACTTGAAGACGATGTAATCAGTCCATCACCCTTAAAGTTTTTTAGGTGGTCAGTCCCTCAGTCTGGAGAAGAGCATTGTTCCAAAAGTATGAAACAATATGGAGATGAAGTGACAGGATGGAGCCTTATATATTGCCAAGAGGTGAGACGTAGGTCACTAGAAGAGGTAAGAACTCAGATGTTGAGAGGTCAGGTCCCTCTCAAATCCAGCCGCTCTCACTAGTGGAAGTTGTCGAAAATTGATTGCAACTTCCACTAGTGAGAGCGGCTACGTCTCACCTCTTGGCAATAAAATAAAGGGTCCATCCTGTCACTTCATCTCCATATTGTTTCATACTATGGAACAATGCTCTTCTCCAGACTGAGGGATGACCACCTCAAAACTTTAAGGGTGATGGACTGATTACATCGTCTTCAAGTATCTTCTGCTTCATCAACTTTTCTGTACTCGATGAAGAAGCCTATGTGTAGGCGAAACGTTTCATAATAAAGATACCTAACTGTTGCATAAGTGTCTTACCTAACAACCTGTCGGTATTTTTTACCATTTTAATGTTCATTCCTGCGAGAATAGAAACACTGGGTGTGTTTCTTTACACCGCTTGTCTATGTTTCCCATCAGTAAAATGGTACTTTGGGTGTTAGTCGAAATGGTGTGGGTCGTATTCCCGGGACAAAACTGACCTAATTTGCCCGAAATGCTCTGCATAACAAGCGGCTTTCTATATAGTAATTGTTTAGCTAGGGCCCGTATACCTTGTACTTGTGAAATAAAGATATTATATTATTATTATTATAGTTTCAGAGCTAAGAGGTATCATCTACGAGGAGAGGCTAACGGAATTCAGCATAATGACAATAGAAAACAGAAGAACCAGGGGAGACAAATACAAAAATATCACAGGACTTGATAGGGGAAGAATGATACGCTGTTTGAGAGAGAGGAAAGGGGTACTTGGGGGCAAAAACTGAATTTAAAGACAGTTTTACCCCAGGGATATCAGAAAGTATTTCTTGGTCATAGTGATCAGAAGGTGGAACGACCTTGACGAGTAGGTACGATTCGGCGCACGAGGCCAGGAGGTATTGAATCTGGCAAGCAGCAAGTTGAGAGGTAAGGCCAGAAACTGAGACTAAACCCTTGTAACCAAACACAAACAAGTACATATAAACGAATACATACAAACAATATAATTACTCATATATGAATATAACAACTCCTAGGGAAAAGGGGGTGTAGCTCAGTGGTAGAGCGCTTGCTTTGCATGTAAGAGGCCCCGGGTTCGATCCCCGGCACCTCCAAGGGTCAGTCGTAATTTTTGGTTGTTTTCAAAGGGTCATTTGGAAGCGGAATTATTATTATAAAAATCAAAAAGAATTGGAAGCGAATGCTTTACGGTTTATATGCATTATTTAGTATGCAATTTTATTTGTGTAATAAAACCCATGATACCACAAATAGTTACCGTTCATGAGTAACTGAGAGGCGAGCCAGGAGCCAGAACTTGACCTTGAGACTCAATATGATTGATACAGCGTGAAACTTGTTATTCGTTTTCTTTCTATTGTAGTTAAGCTGTACGTATACATGTATGTGTGTTTTTTTTTTTTGCCCTAACTTTGGGACCCCAAACCATAAAACAACAATTGTTTGTTCAAACAAGCCAAGTGAATATTCAGTTTTGTTATAAATCCGCGAAAATGTTGGGACATCAGAAAATGAATTTATTTCCTAATTTAAATAATATTAATTATATTCCCGTTTTATTTTTTTTTCTTATTCGCCGGTACGCTCCCGGCCCGGGTGGTGTCCCCAAAATAAACACGAGTATTAAGCAATACTAAGTAAATTTATTAAGCCTTGGCCGCTAAATAAGTTTTATTTGCAAAAAGAAAACATCTGCATATTACATTAATTCAACAGATATAATTTCTAACAAATCGATTTTTAATTAAATTCGGTTATGGGTATGGACAGGATTTCTTTTTCCCTGATGCTAGACTACTTGTTTTATGTAAATTGTTGCAACCACGGCACTGACTTATTATTATTAAAGATTCGCGGGTATTCTCCCGGCCCGGGCCTTTTCCAAGTGGTGGCCCGGCCACTGACTTATTCTACACCAGGGGTTCTCGAACTGGGGTACGCGGACCTCCTGTGGTAAAATGAAGGGATTTTTAAAGGGTACGTGAGTGAGTTAAAATATGGGGCTGTTATTATCATTGTTTTAATTTATTTATTAATAACTGACTGTTTTTTTTATAGACAAACGTAAAGCTGCAAAACACTGAAAGGATCTTCTTTAATAAAAGTTTTGTCAGTGTTATGCTTACACAAAAGTACGACAATGTATATTTTATTGTGAAAAAATCAATAGTCCATGTATCGATTATTTTCATTGAATTCATTGGTTACACAATAAATCAGACTTAAGGGTGAATACTGCTCAGTGTTACTCTCTGTCCCCTAACATTCTGTATGTTGTATAAACGCTCTTTAATTATAAATTCTCTTTTTCTTTTATATGCTTACTACACTTCCCGTGAAAGGCAAATTACCTGCTCGTGATTAAATGTAATTTATATAACAGAAAATTATCATCATCATTTGCAAAACTTTAAAAATTATATGCACATACATGCTGTTAGTATCGTTTTGTAAAACATGTCCCACTCTGGGGTTTTATTTTTATATACTGGAAAGTGATAAACCAGTAGAGTTAAACAAAAACCCGGGAATAAAGAATAATGAGGTTTGAGCCAAAGAAAGGGTGAACCCCCTCTAATTCCACAGATCAAAGGCGTCTTAATAGCATCAAGGGCGGTGCCCCTTAAACCCTTCAATGAAGGGGTCCCAGTCTTTAAAAATTACTTTGTGTGTTAGTGAATGGTCGTGGAGGTGGTCGTGACCAAACTATCAACATGCTCTTAACTACTCTTGTTTCTCTTTTAGTTAAGCAAAAATCTGCGTCTTGTCTGCATATTTTCCAAAGGAAATAGTCACTCTATAGCTTTTTTTGGGAGTTATACCGCGTAATTTTCACAAATATTAAGTAAGGACAATTGTCATAATCTGAATGTGTCTTTGCATCTAAAAACTTACTATGAATTATATATTAGATGCAGCACATAGTGCTATCATGATCAGTGCAATATTTTACAAATTTAGGACAAGAAATAACTATGTGTCCCTAACAAGTCACAAGATGTTTTCCTGTTACCCCTGCTCATCTAGCAGTAAGTAGACACCTGGGTGTTAGTCGACAGTTGTGAGTCGCATCTTGGGGGTTATACTGGGTGACTAACTCTCCGGGCTGAAAAAAAAATCCGAGACGACTTTTTTGGGTTATCCTAAGTAATCTATACACATATGTTGCTATGTATGATAATCTACGTAACTGTATTTATGTGTACATGTACCTGAATAAACTTACTAATTCCATCCATTGTTAATAAAATTTTTATAAGTCACAGCAAGAACTTACATTTTCTGTGTGTGCTGCGGCCAGTTTGGCCAGAG
This sequence comes from Cherax quadricarinatus, assembly GCF_026875155.1. Taxonomy (NCBI): domain Eukaryota; kingdom Metazoa; phylum Arthropoda; class Malacostraca; order Decapoda; family Parastacidae; genus Cherax; species Cherax quadricarinatus. Next base: position 18,987 of record NW_026493240.1, read on the forward strand.
GTAACTAATTTAATAACATAATAATAAAATCCTTATTGCTGCAAAGTACATACGTGATATAATTGATGCAGACCTAGTTGACATACTGGCATACTTTATAGGAAACCCATAATTATGCAGAGCATTTAGGACAGCCGAAACTAATCTTTTCCCTCAGGATGCGACCCACAACAGTCAGCCAATCGAAGCAATGAAGCTCATCCTAGGATGGTCTCGTACTGTCAAAATTGTAAATATGCGGAAAGAACTTGCTATCCTAAGTATCAGAGATCGTGTCACTGAAAGAAATGTCTTCATTGGGATCAATATGCTTAGCAAAGCATCATGAAAACTGAAATGACCTCCGCATGAACCAGATACATGATATATGTCAAGTAAGGCAACAACGACACTTCCCAGCTCCATGGTATATTACCCCATTCCAAACCATTATCACTCCCTTTTCCTCAAAAAAAAAAAAAATCTTAAATCACAACCAAAGCTTCGCCCTAAAACCAAGCAGGACGCTGTATTGATGATAGTCACACAGCACACACTTTCACAAATTATTTATGTTGATGGTTCAAATTCATCAATCCACTGGTGCTGCTGTTGTCATACAGTGTTGGCTCCCATAAAGAAACTGAAGCACGCATCAATAACCAGGCCTCTACCCTTCACACAGAACTGTTTACCATACTCCCTGCACTCAAATGCGTCCATGTATCAAAGGTTGACACTTTAATGTAACGATTCTCTATCAGTCATAAACGCTCTCAACTCCGTAAGCATCAATTGTGACATGCTTGTGTCAGAATCCAGACACAGGTATGGTAAGAATGTTGACGGAGTCGGAGCGCGCCTTCCGTGGATTCCGTCTCGCATTGGTCTTCGTCATGCAGAACCGATGAATTAGCAAAGTAATATTCCTTCAGAGAGAGAGTAATTACAATATTGGGCTGTCAGCAGTTTGAGAACAATACGAAAAGAACTTCAACTGAACTTCACTGACTTGGGACTGACACTAGCCATTCCATTTATCATCATTCTACCATGCAGGAGGAGCCACATGTCCATGGAAAATCCTACATGGAATGTCACTACTGCCCGTCTCCGGCTGGGTTACCTTAAGTATCTTTGGGAGGTTAAATCACCACCACCAGAGGCCAGAACAAAAGAAATGTAAACTTTGCCAAATGAAACAATTGTCAACCCCTGCTTCATTATTATGAACTGGAGTGCGATAAAATGAATGAATTCAGAGGTAAACTCGCTCATAAATGTTCAAGAAATGTCAAAGCATTTATCCACAGTGGTATATTACAAATCATTCTGGAAAAATACTCTTGACTTTGCTCACTGTAACAAACGCATTACCACTCATTTATTGTTGCGGGTGACCATAATCCATATCTTCATAAATAACTCATTACGATTGTGACCAGATATAAAACATGTAAACAGTTCATTATCACTAACTTGTTCAGCTGTCAAAACTTTGCGGCCAAGTCCCTGGACCCATTATGTGCCTTGTAATCTTTTGACAACCGCCCATGGGATGGGTATGGGGTGACTAATAAAGATACGAAACTAACCTACTTACTGCTAGGTGAACAGGGCAGTGTAAGAAAACATGCCCAGTGTTTCACCCGTGCCGGCGGTCGATCCCAGACCCCTGTGTATTAGCTGAAGAAGTTACCAATAAAGCCACGAACACCCAAGCTTAATAATACACTCCAGGTGTCCAGGAATTAGGGTACCATGTAATGGCAACTAAGCAAGTTACAGTTAACATAAAAAAGTGAGCACAATTGCTTGTACTCTCTAGGCTAGAGTACACCAGAGGTTCCCAAACCTTTTCAGGCTGCCGTCCTCTTGCTCCCATGCCACATTCCTAGCGCTTCCCCCCCTCCCCCCACTCACACACACACATACATACATGCGAACTCTTGGTATTTAGGTTCACTGCAAATTCAAAATAACAACTAATCTGTCACTATAAACAAGCGTATTTATTTCACAAATAAAAACAAAACATTGTAAATCAATTTATTTAACAACATTAAAGGGTCAATTTACATCCCAGTTGTCTTCGCAATTTTAACGAGATGAATGTGCTTGGTGCAGGGACATCAGCCTTGAACGACTAAGAATCCTTAGATCCACACTTTCAGTAATTTTCAGTCTGTTTCTTTGCATGGAAAGAAGCTTGGCGACTGTACTGAACCTTGGCTCTACTAAATATGATGTTGGGAAGGCAATAAAGTACATTTTGACTGTTTCCACAGTCCAGGGTAGCAGTCAGAAATTTTTTGTTACCCAAAATCTTTATATGATATTTTGAACTTCGGCCTCAGCTCAATGTCATTTTGGAGTGAAATCAGTTCTTCCTCCACCATTCCTGTTTACTCATTGCTGATATCTAGGAATGGATTGGTCACCCAGTCTGGTATTTTAGGTAAAAAAAAAAATTAAATCTGTCAGACATGTCTCTATGCAGCTCATTAAAGTGTGCATAATACACCTGAAGGTCACTGTCTGGTATGCTCTCTCCAATTCAGAGGCTGGGAAACTGGAGAACTCACGACGGGCTGTTAGTTTGAATAACTGTAACCTGGACAGAAAAGTGGAAAGGGCTGATTTGACTTTGATAAAGTTAACTTACCTGGAGGTTATTCCGGGATCAACGCCCCGCGGCCCGGTCCACGACCAGGCCTCCCGATGGATCAGGCCACAACTAGGCTGTTCTGCGGCCCACGCAGTCCGACGTACGAGCCCCAGCCCGGCTGACCGGCACGACTTTTTGGTATCTGTCCACTCC
>NW_026493249.1:0-11295 GCF_026875155.1 Cherax quadricarinatus
AAATTTTAAGAAAATTTCCAAGACTGTAGGCATACTATCGAAGATACGGTACTATGGCTCCACAGTCAGCCCTCCTGGCCCTATATCACTCTCTTATTTACCCCTATCTCACCTATGGAATTTGTGCATGGGGCTCAACAACAAGTAACCATCTCAGACCACAAATTTACCCAACAAAAGGCTGCAGTTAGAATGAAACAAATTCTCACTATAGGCAGCACACTCCACCAATATTCAATACACTAAACCTATTCACCATACAAAACATTCATACTTATTACTGCACCTATTACATACATAGAACACTTAACTCTGATATTAACCCTCCCCTCAAACATCTCCTTGCCAACCTCAACAGAACACATGACCATAACACAAGGCACAGATCACTCTTTGATGTTCCTCGTGTCCATCTCACACTATGCAAAAACTCAATGCACATAAAAGGCCCTAAAATCTGGAACTCATTTACTGTAAATATAAAAGAAACACTACCTGTTTATAAATTCAAGTCTCTTCTCAAAGATCACTTACTCACCCAAAACCAAATAAATACTGAATAACTGAACCTTATAAATTGTATATCTTAAAATTTTTCTCACAATTATATCACATAAATGTTAAACCTAAAACCCAATCTAACTTTATTATTTTTTAAATACACTACCTAACAGAATACTCCATTCTACTGAATGTACAACAATGCATACAACCATATGACCTGTCTTTGTAATACTCACTTGTGCTTTATAGTAATCTGTTTACATTAAAGTTTTATCACCGATGTCATCATTGCTTAGTTCATCTTAAGTTAATTTTAAGCCAGCCCGTAATGCTATGCATAGTATAAGTGGCTTTGGCATACTGCTCTTTTCTGTATTTTTTTGTACCTCTGTATGTGTGCACAAATTTTTAAATAAATAAATAAATAAAATAAAAAATTAAAAAATATGACAATTTCAAAATATGGTCCAGAATGAACAATGCAGACATTCCTGGCTCTAAAATAACATTTTCTTTGTTCATCAGTTATGTCTCCAGGCCCCTCTGATATTACTCTTCCTTTCTATTTTGAATTTTTATTCAAACAAAAAATAGAAGACTTACTATTATGCAGACTACTGCAATACTGTAATAATTGTATAAATAACATCAACCCATTCATGACTGCATATTAGAATGGCTAGTTGGACATTTATTGGACAATGACATCCTTTGTTTACTTTTGAACATTGGCAAAAATCAAACATTTCCCCTACTTTGAGCTCCATTTCCAGGTTCTTTTTATAGTAAAATCAATCAAAATCAGCTCTATTTCTATAATATGTTTTCCATTCTATCAAATGAGACCAAGAAAGCGAGAATACAACCATAAATACTATACGAAAATAGACCACGAAGTCGGCATTTTAATTAAAAAAAAATGGTCGGAGTTTTTTTTTCTTATTATGCACTGCGTGCTCCAGGATTTTTTTTATATGGTGCACACTGACCACACAGACCCATTCTCTCACATGTGGGCCTACCAGCTTTCTCCCGCTTGATTTGAAGCCGCTAGAATTTACACGTATTAACCCTTTGACTGTCGCAGCCGTATATATATGTCTTACGAGGTACCGTGTTTGACGTATTTATACTCATAAATTCTAGCGGCTTCAAATCAAGCAGGAGAAAGCTGGTAGGCCCACATGTGAGAGAATGGGTCTGTGTGGTCAGTGTGCAACACACAAAAAAAATCCTGCAGCACGCAGTGTGTAATGAGAAAAAAAAACTCTGACCGTTTTTTTGGATTAAAACGCTGAATTTGAGGTGTATTTTTGTATAGTATTTATTGTTGTATTCTCGTTTTCGTGGTCTCAGGTGATAAAATGGAAAACATATTAACCCTTTGACTGTTTCAGGCCCCTCTCTGAAACTGTCATTCTATGTCGCCAAATATTCGAAAAAAAAAAATTATTTTTCTTATGAAAATGTTAGGAATATTTTTCTGAGTGTTTTAAGCCTAAAAAAAATTTTTGCCATCAGTACTTACCGAGATATAGAGCCGCAAAGTTTGCAGAAAGTGACGTGCGTACGGCAACAGCGGCGACTGCCGCCCACCCGGTATTCTTTTATTTACTCTAATTCAAAGGTTTCTTGCACTTTTCAATATTTTTCTGTTCCAGGTAACTTATGTGGCCTGTGAGACCAATGTAAGGTGCATTCTTCAAATATACACTCATTGTTTACAACACAATAACAGAACAAACTTTATCACTATTAGTTTGTGTATACACTTTGTTTACACAAACAATACAAAACAATGTTTATTACTATTGTTCCATAATATATATACATATGTACAGTCACTAAACACGTTCCTAGAACTGCTGCAGCTCGTGGAACTCTTTGAAACATGGGTATATGCAGAGGGGCACTTCACACTCCTCACACATAAAACGAGTGTCTCTGCATGTTTGTGGGCGTTTTGTGGTATGCATACATACAAAACACCCCTTCTGAGCATTTTTCTTGGCAGTAGTAGGAGGCAGTTGCATGGAGTAGTGATCACCAGGCCTGAAACGAGATGACATGTGTTGGTAATTTCGTGGGTGCTGGTCTATTGCAGGTGTTGCTCCTTGGTACTTTGCAATTATTTGTCTGATTACTGACAAGCAAAATTCACCATATTTTGTTTTTTTTTTGGTCTTCAACTTGTATATGTTATAAGCATTCAGCATAGAGATATCAACAAGATGGAAAAAAAGTTTTATATACCACTTATAACTCTTGCGTACACAGTCTGCAAACCCAATCTGCATGTCACATTTGTCCACTAAGCGCATATTGAGGTTGTAGTCCATGACAGCTGCAGGCTTTAGAATGGGTTCATTGGTCTCTCTGTTGTGCCTGCCACTGTGTACCATTTCGTTTTGGTGAACTAATGTCAATAATGTGACATCACGTTTGTCATGCCACCGAAATGCCATGATGTCATTGGCAGCAAAGGCTTGCACCTCACCTCTGCGAGTGCCAGCGTCGAACCTTGGCATATGTTTACGATTACGACGCACTGTGCCACACACGTCTGTCAAGTTCACTCACAAGAAATCACTGAGTAAGGGGCTTGTGTACCAGTTATCAGTAAATAACATATGCCCCTTACCAAGATATGGTTCCATCATTGTTCGAACCACATCACCAGAGATACCCAATAACTTCATGGTATCTCTCAAAGTATTACTGCCAGTGTACACAATGATATCCAAAACTAGACCACTTCTGCAATCACACAGTACAAATAGCTTTATACCAAAGCGTTTCCTCTTGCTTGGTATATATTGCTTGAATGAGAGTCTTCCTTTGAATAAAATCAAGGACTCATCAATAACAAGCTTCCTGAAGGGATAAAAATACATGCTCACTTTTGTTTCAGGTACATAAACACATTTCTTATCTTATATAACCTGTTGCTTCTGTCAGGCCTGGTTTTGTCTGAAAAGTGTAACATACGTAACAGTATCAGGAAACGATTGACACCTATAGTGTCACTAAAACCTGGAGTTGAAATCAGGCGTTCTGTTGCCCAGTATGTGGTGACAGTGTGCTTATACACATGTGGCATAAGCATTATTGTGGCAAAAAAACAGGTACATCTCTGCCACAGTTGTCTCCTTCCACTTTTGTAGCCGTGATTTTGGTGAGAGAATTGTATTTGCCATGGTGTAATCACAGTATGTGTTTGTTTCCCTGACAATGATGTCCATCAGGGGTTCATTGAAGAATAACTCAAAGCAGTCCAGTTCACTGGCATTGTTCCCAAGTGGACATGATGGCTTTATTCCACTTTGTGTTTCATCAAAGTCATGGGGACTGGGAAGAAACTCGTCACTGTCCTGCCAATCCCAGATGCGGTCTGCTGGTGGGGTCTGGATATTGTACCGTGGTTGTGGGAGTGTGGGTTCTGGTGAGGCTGGTTGTTGTGCAGAGTCAGCAGCGTGGGTAGTAGTGTGGCCCGCTGATGGTGCCACATGGGCCGTGCCACCCTTACTATCACCACCACTGCCTGCTCCCTCACTCACATCATTCATACCCATCGTTACAATATCGTCATCTTCACTACCAGGTCGTGGTGTAGGGCCACGGGATGTGCTCCCAGAGTTTCTCCTTCCCCTTGGAACAACATATGAAACACTACCAGACCGCATGCTACGTCGTGCACACTGCCGCTTCACTGGGGAATATTCACCCTCACTGTCACTAGAACTGCTTTCAATGACCTTGAAATCACTATCACTATCACATTCACTGCTATCATCTGGGTGTAGTACACGACCAAATAGTTTCCTCTTTCGTCCTGGTACAGGCGAACGTGAACGTGAACAAGCCGGCCCAGCACCAGAGGTGGAAGGTTGTGGGTCATCTGGGTTTTCATCACTAATTACATTATCCTGGGCACTTTTTCCGGTAACACTCTTCAAAACCCTGGAATTCACTGCCACTGACATTTTCATCGCTGTTAGAGCTATCACTTGGGAACAAAAGACCTCCAATCCACTGAGGAGTGAGGAACTTCTTACCGAGAGGCATGGTGAAAATGGACTAACAAGATGGCGTTCCCACAATGCACCGCTGGGTCCCAGATTTTTTCACAGGGTGCACACCGACCACTGAGACCCATTCTCTCTCATGTAGGCCAACCAGGCCTTTCCCGCTTGATTTGAAGCCACTAGAATTTGTGCGTATAAATACGTCAGAAACATTGGCTCATAAGACGTATTTATACGTCGTAAACAGTCAAAGGGTTAAAGAAATAGAAATGGTTTTGATTACTTTCATAATGAAAATGACCTTGAAATTGAGCTCAAAATAGCGAAAATGTTCGATTTTTACCAATGTTCAGGAGTAAGCAAATCACACCACATGTCCAAAACACATCAACTGGGGAGGCTTATATTTTTTCACTAGTGCACTGATATTATTTATACCATTTTTACAATAATGCAGTAGTCTGCATAACAGTAAATTTTGTATTTTTTTGTATGAATAAAAAATCAGAAGAGAAAGCAACAGTAATATAAGAGGGGCCTAGAGATGTGACTAATGAACTGAGGATATGTTATTTTAGTGCGAAGAATGTCTACATTGTTTATTCTGGACCCTATTTTGAAATTGGGATCTTTTTAAGTTTGCGTGAAATTGGCCAAATTGCCAATTTCTAGCCACTTTATTGGGTAGTTCAAATCAGTAAATGGGAGATTTCTTGTACTCAACTGATAGATAAGATAGAGTTCTAAAGAAATAGCTATGAGTTTGGTGAACTGGAACAACGGAAGTGGCTAAAAACAGGGCTCAAAGTCGACAAAATTGCTGATACGTATATGTCGCCGAGACTGCTAACTTCGCGGGAGTGCAATTCCGTGAGTTTTTGACCAAATTTCATACTTTTGGTGTCATTACCATCAGGAAAAGATTCTCTATTATTTCAAAAGAAAAATTTTTTTTTTTTCCAAAAATTTATTGACATAGAATGACAGTTTCAGAAAGGGGCCTGCGACAGTGAAAGGGTTAAGGGTTAAAATGCCGACTTTGAGGTGTATTTTCGTATAGTATTTATCGTTGTATTCTCATTTTCATGGTCTCAGGTGATAAAAATGAAAACAAATTACAGAAGTAGAGATGATTTTGATTACTTTCATAATGAAAATGACCTTGAAATTGAGCTCAAAATAGCGAAAATGTTTGATTTTTACCAATGTTCAGGAGTAAGCAAATCACACCACACATCCAATACACTTCAACTGGGGAGTCTAACATTCTTTCACTAGTGCACTTATATTATTTATACCATTTTTAAAATAATGCAGTAGTCTGCATAACAGAAAATTTTTGTATTTTTTTGTATGAATGAAAAATCAAAATAGAAAGCAATAGTAATATAAGAGGGGCTAGAGACGTGACAAATGACAAGGATATGTTATTTTAGTGCAAGAATGTCTACACTGTTTATTCTGGACCTTATTTTGAAAGTGGCATCTTTTTTAATTTGTGTAAATTTTTTTTTTTTTCCAAAAATTTTTTGACATAAAATGATTTTCCCAGAAAGGGGCCTGCAACAGTCAAAGGGTTAATGCTTTCCTCTGATTAAAATAAACAAACAGCAGTGACTGCAGTGACAAGTGCAAATTATGAGTAAAAATTGTTTATCATACTTGTTATTTATTTTCTTAAAAACAGTGATATGTTGTTTGGGCTGAGATAAAAGCAAATAAATATTGATGATGTAAGAGAGGTATATTAATACACGGGAGATAATATATTTAGTTATCACTAGTACTCCATCATGCCATGCAGAGGTACAAGGACTCACTTGTGGCAGGAAAAAAAATGAATGAAAGGCTGAAATTTATGGAGAACTGAGTAGCAGGCAGTAGAGCTTCCACTAGACACACTGTAAAACAATTGGGAAAAGAACTTGAGAAAGTTCAGTTTCAATGAAAAAGAGTAGAAAAATTACTGCACTAAATGATTTGTGGAAAGCTGAATAAAAAAATGTACAAATGGTACAAAACAAAGATGATCCTAGCAAAAGGGATAAAAGCTGAAATACAAAGGCATTACCATCTAGTACATCAGACTGCATGACTGGTTCTTCAGAGTGCAGCAGTGCAGGGGAGAGAGGCTCAACGTTAAGTGTGGCAACAATGTCACGCACAATTTCAAAACCATCTTCTTCTGTGCCAGCAAAATAATCAGTGACACCACTCACACTAAAGAACATTAAAAAACAAATCACAAAATCAAGCAGTTGATTAAAATTGCAAATAATGTATAATCACTAAAATGTACAATATTTTAAATGTTAATATGTACTCGGTGAAGAGTGAGTGCCTCTTCCCCAAGTATGAATTAGATAATGCATTACATAAAGGTCAATCAACTGCTCCTATTGAGGATGGTATAATTTATGATATTATCAGTACTCTAAGGTAGGTCCTCGTTAATACTTTGTTAGCACTGTATAATCTCAGCTACATTGAGGGAGTTCTTCTTATCCTGGAAAAATAGTCTCATTATACCTATCCCTAAGCCACAACAGCCTGAGGCACTTGAACCAATCTCCTTAATTGGTTGTATTTGTAGAACTTTTGAAAGAATGATACTTAAAAGAACCCCCGTCTCCTGTGTACCTTACTAAAGCTAAAAAGATAAACACTTTCATCTTTCTTTCTGGGCCAACCTACCTCGGTGGGATACTGCCGGTTTCTTGAAAGAAGATACTTAACAGACTATACTACAGAATCAGACACCAACTTTTTTCCTATCTGTATGGGTTAATGAAATGAAAAGTATGCAGAATTGTATTTCCCCCTTTCTCACCACAAAATCTCTACTAGTTTTTGCCACATTTCTTAATCTAAAATCTGCATTTGATATTGCAAACAGTCGTTATACTACATGAACTAGCCAAAATGAATATTGGTGGTAGCTTACTCTGCTGGATAATAGGATACCTGTCAAATAGAGTATCCTCTACCAAGGCTTTAGAGGTGAGTCTAAAGAAATGTCCCTAGGTACACCTCAAGGAGTTCTCAGTCCCATGCTATTTAATGTTCTGATTAATGCTCTCCTAAATGCTCTACCTGCCTCATCTAAACATATAGCTATAAGCTATGCTGATGACATCATGATCCATACAAGAAGGCATAAGATGATGAGTACCATTCTTAACGATGTTCAAGCAATTTGTAATCGATTAGGCCTCATTATATCGTCATCTGGAACAAATATATTGACAAGCAAATGACATCCCCCACCCATCTATTTGCAGGGTGAAAACATTACCTACATTAAATCTTAAAGATACCTAGGTGTCGATGTACCCTTCAATAACTCCACCATACCACAACTAAATAAGAAATGCAAAGATAGGCTAAATGCTCTCAAAGTTGCTGCTGGCTACAACCCCAACTATGGTGCTAATGTTGCTGGCTACAATCCTAAGTATGATGCTAATGTGAGAATCTTTTTTTTTTTTTTTTATTCGCCGGCATTCTCCCGGCCCGGGTCTTTTCCAAGTAGTGGTGACCCGGCCTTGGCTCCCTATCTGGGGAGTGTCTCGAGACTTAAGTCTCCCATGGGAGGAGGTACAGTACCTCCTCATCTTTGGGACCAAGTGTCCCCAGGCCTAGCCACATTCCCCGCCCTCACGGGACTCGTAGGGAGAAGCTAGGCCTCTGTCTGCCATCTACCCCCCGCCTCAAAGGGGCTCGTGGGGATGGCAGTCTTATGAGCTGCAGATGGTAGCAAGCTCAGGCCTCTCTTGACCTTATGTGAGAATCGTGAAAATTATGTACATAGCCTATATTAGGTCCTTAATTGATTATGCTGCTCCCATGTTGATAATAGGTATGAAAAATTTTCTTCGACCCTTGCAGTTAATTATTCTTGGCTGTCCTAACTCTACCAAGGTTCTTGAAATAAGGAAGGAGTGTGGTGTCTCTAGTATCAGTCATAGGATTATCAAGATTAACATTGTACTTCGTATTAGAATATTAAGAAACGAACCAGACACTGTCACCATGAATCTTACTAAATGTCTAGAAATACACATAGATCTAAAGAGGCTGTGAAAACATGCAATTATATTCAGTTTTTAACTTGTATGAACTGTATTACTGTAGGCAACAAGAGCATTTCACCCCTCCATGGAAGATATGTTCATTTAATATAACATACCTGCAAGCCCAAGAAGCTCATCATTGGTAATTCCATCATTAACCTTTCAGGATTCTTGCTTTTAGTTCTACAGGTTTTTAAGCCAGGGTCTTGATGTTGTACTATGTCATGGGGGCTCAGCTCACTCGGATAAGCTGTGAGTGGTAAATTTGGGCCTAGATATGAGAGAATTGGTCTGTGTGGTAAGTGTGCACCACATAAAAAAATCCTGCAGAACACACAGCATAGATTAAAGCAGTGACTTTGTGGTGTATTTTCATATGGTTTTTTGGTTGTATTTGCAGTTTCTTAGTCTCATTTAATAGAATGGGAGATGTATTACAGCAATAGAGATGATTTTGATTGCTTTTAGGAATGAAAATAGCTTGAAAATGAGCTCAATGCAATGGAAATGTTCAATTTTTGCCAATGTTCAAGAGTAAACAAATCACATCATGCATCCAATACACATCAACTGGTGAGTTTACTGTGCATTCATGAATGCACTGATATTATTTATACAATTATTGCAATATAACAGTAAATCTATTTTTTGGTGCAACTTTTGGGTAGTTGAAATAATTGATTGGGCAGTTTCCTGTGCTGAATCGATAAAATAGAAGGCATACTAGTGAAATAGCTAAGAACTTGGTCGACTGGAACAATGTAATTGGCCTAAAGTAAGAGTCAAAGCGGGCAAAATCACCGATGCATATATATCATTGATAAAGCAAAATTCACGAAAGTGTAATTTCATCAATTTTCTATCAAATTTCATACTTTTTGTTTTATTACCTTCAGAAAAAGATTCTCTACCATTTCATAAGAAAAAATTTTTTATTTTTAAATTCTTGAACCCTGTGGAAATTTATCAGATTGTGGGTTTGGACCCTCAAGGGGTTAAATCACTTGTAAAAGCAACTGCTCAAGAAGAAATCTATCGCCTAACTGGTGGTAATAATTTATCACAAGTTATATACAGTGATGGATCTAAGCAGAGGTCTACCAGCAGGCCCGCATCTGCTCTTGTTGCCACCTTCCTAGTTAACCCCTTAACTGTCCAAATGTAGATTTACATTCTTACCACTAGCACTCCAAACATAGATCAATGTTTTATTTTTCCTGTCTCCAAATTTGGCACAACTGGCCTGAGATGCTTGACCAGTATAAAATGGATCTTAACCCTTTCAGGGTCCAGAACCCTGATCTGAGACTTGTCCACAGGGTCCAAGAATTTTCAAAAAAAAATTTTTTGTTATTTTTTCTTATGAAATGGTAGAGAATCTTTTTCTGAAGGTAATAAAACAAAAAGTACGAAATTTAATGGAAAATTGATGAAATTACACTCTTGCAAATTTTGCTGTGTCAGCGATATTTATGCATCAGTGATTCTGCCCACTTTGACTCCAATTTTAGGCCAATCACATTATTCCAGTCAACCAAATTCTTAGCTATTTCACTATTACTTCTATTTTATCGATTGAGCACAAGAACTCGCCCAATCAACTATATCAACTACCCAATAAAGTGAGCTGAAATTGGTAATTTGGCCAATTTTGCACAAAGTTTAAAATATTCCAATTTCAAAATAGGGTCCAGAATAAACAATGCAGGCATTCCTGGCACTAAAATAACATTTCTTCTGTTCATTAGTTACATTTCCAGGCTTTACAAAAGAATTCCACTTAGATTTTTTATTCACATAATTAATTTTTATTTACACCAAAAAATAGAAGATTTACTGTTATGCAAGACTGTAATAATTGTATAAATAATATCAGCACATTCGTGAACACACATTAGACCCACCAGCTGACGTGTATTAGATGCGTGGCGCCAATTGTTTGCTCTTGAACATCAGCAAAAATTTAACATTTCTGTTATTTTGAGCTCAGTTTCAAGCCTTTTTCAGCACAGCCTCTCCTCACTTACCGACGTACAGTGGACCCTCAACTAGCGATTGCATCGATTAACGATAAATCTGACTAGCAATTCATTTAACGCAAAAATTTTGCCTCGACTAGCGCTTAAAAACCCGACCAGCGCTTTTCGTTCCGTACCATACGCGTCCACTTTGGCCTGAGCGCGCCTCACTTGTCCCTTGGGTGTCAGTGTTTACAAGCCAGCCAGCCAGCCACCGCGGTCGCTTCCAAACATACAACAACTGGAACATTTCATATTATCACAGCCTTTGTAGTGATTGCACCTGCAAAATAAGTCACCATGGGCCCCAAGAAAGCTTCTAGTGCCAACCCTACAGCAAAAAGGGTGAGAATTACTATGGAGATGAAGAAAGAGATCATTGCTAAGTATGAAAGTGGAGTGCGTGTCTCTGAGCTGGTCAGGTTGTATAATAAACCCCAATCAACCATCGCTACTATTGTGGGCAAGAAAACGGCAATCAAGGAAGCTGTTCTTGAAAGAGGTGCAGCTACTGCTGCACCACAGTCAGCTGTTGTTGTTGCTGCACCACCATCAGCTGTATTACTCGAAGATGTGGAGAGAGTGTTGTTGGTGTGGCTTAACGTGAAACAATTACCGAGAAACGATTACCCCGGAGGGTTAGCCACCCAGGTAACCCCCGAAAGTCGTGCATCA